>JAQMYG010000037.1:7879473-7903123 GCA_030014215.1 Clariallabes teugelsi | reverse complement strand
TGAAACTCTGTTCTGTTATTCTGCACATCAAATTAACTAATAGTTTTCATGGGGCTTTTAGAAATTAGTCTTTTTGCATAACTGAATGCTTGTCAAGAAATACATACAAAATTAACTTACCTCGATACTGGAGCTGAATTTTGGGAATCCCTGATACGGTTGCATTTTTGCAACATTGGGCTTAATCAGGTGATGATTTGAGGATGAACTGTGTGTCTGTCTGTCTGGTGCGCAGTTCTCATACTCATTTACATGATTCAAAATTCCATTACTGACTTTACCACCATTCCCAAACAGTGTGGAACTGGGAATAAATTTTATGTCCTGGGAAAAAAGAGAGAAGAATAACAGGAATTATAGGGAATTTAAAGTTTTTGATTATAGAACAGTTTAAGAAAATCTGTAAAACTGAAAATAAAACTGATTTATGATTCAATTATAATTTGATACATGGTTTGTACTAGCATCTTAATTTTCTCAGCTTCACCAAAAGCATCTTAAAGTTAAACAATGCTGCTTGGGCTATAGTGAGCTATAATTCATCCTCACCTTTAACAAAGAAATTTTGCTGAGGTCTGATTCACTGTAACTGCGCTTGTTTAAAAGCATTTCCCTCTTCCTTTCTAAAAATCCGAAAGGCTCGTCCCAAGACGAGACAGACTGACAAGTGTCTTCACCATCCACCAGGACAGGCAAATACCTCTGCAGTACCAAAACATTCCTTACAGCCTGCTGAAGAACCCAAGCAGCTGCTTTTTTCACTAGTTCCTGCTGAATTTCTGGAGGACTGGATGTTCCCTGACTGAGGGCTGTCAGCAGGCTGCAGAGGAAATGTAAGATCTTTGGTGTGTGTGCAAGGGAACGGGCCTCTTCGCCATGTAAGAGTATGGCCTGGTGTTGAAGATACTGCTTCATACTGAATGGAGCACCATGCCGCGTGTTCAGCGTCGGGTACTGCACCAGCTGGGGGCCCAGGAGCCGCGCGAATTCAAACACCAGGTTGATCTGGCCGCGGGTCTGAATCGAGCAAGGCCTCTTTATCCGTACGTAGTGAACAGCCTCGCTAGCACTGATCCTTAACGTGTAGATCAAGTAGCATGCGATCAGCACTCCTGTTATGTTACACTAGATGTTAGAAATCATAGTTAAACAAATCACTGATCACTACAAGCTAAATTGTTTAGTTAGTTTCTAGTGCATTATGTTTATTTTAAAAGGCACGTATAGACATGTCGGAGCTTAATATGTAATCTTGACGCTTGCCTGTTCTGCCTAGTCCAGCGTGACAGTGCACAGCGACTTTACCCTCCTGCACAGAGAAGGACAAAACCTTCACTGCGTTCAGAATCCCCTCCAGAGACGACACGCCAAAATCGGCCATGCCAAAGTTGTAGAAGTAAACTGAACAGAATGGAGATCGTGTTAAGAAGAGCACATAAAACATGATCGGGAAAAGTGTGTGTATGAAGGACTGACTCTGGTTCTCTATGAAGATCTGAGGGGAGTAGGTGAAGCCACTGTTAGGATCCAGATCAGGACCGCAGTGAGCGTGCTCGCCTGGCAGCTGCATGTTAATGATGGACTTAATGTTTAACCTGTAGACACATACAGTACAAACACTCGTGTACTTAGATATGTCATTCTGTTTTCATGAATTAAGTATTTAAGTCAATTTCTAGACAGGTTTTAAATCCTTTACTTTCAATTATCTTTTTTTTTTTTAACTCATTGCCACGCAAAACTGAAAATTGAAGAAAATCTCAAAGGGACTTTCGTTACAGGCTAAATTATAGGACAATATTTATTACAACACATTGAAGAAATAACTAAGAAGCAAATTCTTCTTTTTTTTCAGGTCCATTCGCATACTGTACCTACAACATGTGAAGAATTAAATTCACAAAACTATATGAGTTAAGTGTTTTAGAAATAATCAACATATACAAAAAAAACCCACATACATACGGTATTATATAAATCAATTATTATGTAATCCATTCTACTTTTATTCAAATACAGTGCAACTGATCACAGATTGATGGCAAGACTTTACATTTTTCTTGATATTATCATGAGTATCGATATCAAAGACAATATTGTAATTGTGACCAAACTATTATAGTAAATGATTTCAAACACTCACTTTTTAAACTGGTCTATTATGTTGTACGTCTTAATGAGGTTGGTAGAAGGTCTTGCCATGGCAATGATATCATCAGTCACCCTTGGAACATAAACAAACAAATGAACAATGATCAGTATAGTTATTAATATATAGTAGTTATTAAAGAGACACCAAAGATGACATATGATATGTTATGAAAATGGCCGATTCTGTAAAATGAAACACTGTATAATACATATGCACATAAAGTGGTGGCCAAAAGTATTGAGACAAAAGTAAAATTCAATGTTTTAATGACATTCTTGATTTTTTTAAATAATAACAGTCAAGATAATAAGAATAATTAGTTATTTCATTAACTAAACGAGTTGATTCTAATGAGCAACTTTTCACTCAGATTAGAGCTAATTAGTGACATCACCTGTTTTGTGCACTATAATACATGAAATATGTTGTCTTATTACTTTTGTCCACCACTACATATAATATTGCAAACATTCTAAGATAGGATCCTCACCAGCTAGAGAAGACCCCCTTAATGGCCTGTTGACTTGGTCGCCAGCACAGCGGCCCCTCATAGCGACAGTCTCTTCCCCCACAGGCTAGCAAGCAGATTACCTTTGGGGGAATAGACTTTACCAGGGTTTCCCTGACCTGAGAATATGAGGGCTTTGGCACTGGAATCTGTGAGGTCATACTGGTGACAGGATGTGGCAGGAGGATGGGGAGAGCGAACAGACATCAAATCCTGCTCGTTAGCAAAGTAAACTACATGCACAGGTAAGAGATGTTGGTGGGAACCTGAAAGTAATTGGATGTACGCTTACATCTATGCAGTTAAAACTATTTTTTAGCATTGGCAAGGGATAAAAAGCTGAGAAGAATTCGTTTTAAGCACAGGTTAACACAGGTTTACTTTAACGTGGACGTTTCAAACAATGGAATAATCTTATTCAAAGTCAATTAAAAAATTTAACAAAATAAAATAAAAAACATATAAGCACATAAAAGCACTTAAGAAATAGCTTACCTGTCTTTGGCCCCATCTGCACAACTGATATGTGAACAGTGTTGATACGTGTATGTGGAATAAGTAACAGTAATCCCACATGGCCATGCTGCAGACGCTCGTACAGCTGACCTACATTCAGAGCACTCTAATCCTTATTAACTGTCATAAACACATTAGTGGGCATACGTTCACCAGTCATGGAAATGTCTGTTTATATCACATGCCCTGACCACTCCCATACTGTATATGACTTCATATACATGGTGATAAACAGGATAAGTATTATTTTTAGTAATGTTAAAGATTTAGCCTGGAGAAGAGTGATTCCCATTTATGTGGTCTGGGATTTTACCTAAATACCTAAAATGGGCCACGTTGGAGGAGCAAATATACTGTATCTAACAATATGTTTTTGGAGATGAGAGGAAACCCATGCAGACGTGGGTAGAACATGCGACTTTATGACATGATGATTCGTTTTATATGAATATTTATATTTAACATGTCTCAGAGCTCCACCTGTTGTGTTAATGCTCCACCTGAATTCACCTCAGATAATTTATTACTAAGATTATTCCATACCTCAAACTCCCTTTATTTCAATTCTCCTCCAAACACGCTGTTTCAGTGTTTATGTAAATGAGCTACTCCTGAGCCACTTCTCTTCAGAGAACAGAAGAGCTGACCAACAAGCCAGGGAAGGATATCTTCTTATATGAGGTCAAATTAGGGTGGAAATAT
Organism: Clariallabes teugelsi; assembly: GCA_030014215.1. Classification (NCBI taxonomy): domain Eukaryota; kingdom Metazoa; phylum Chordata; class Actinopteri; order Siluriformes; family Clariidae; genus Clariallabes; species Clariallabes teugelsi. The sequence goes on along the minus strand of JAQMYG010000037.1, from coordinate 7,899,245 downwards.
AATTGGCTTGTTTAAACCCTTGTTGATCCAAAAATGTTAAAATGACAACAAAAGTAGGCAATTTTTTCCCTCATGTTTTTTGTTTGTATACACATACTGGAGACCACCCAAAGGCCTAAAAATGACTAAAAAGTAAATTTAGCATATTTCCCCTCTAATTATTAAATGCTGATAAATTGTATAAACAGGAAAAAGCATTATGGGAAATGCACTGATGGTAAATGTAAGTATCAGAAAAACTCCCTGAGATGGCAATAGGAAGAAACCTTGAGAGGAAAATTACTCAACAGGGAACCCATTCTCATTTGGGTGAAACAGGGAGCAGGAATTGATCTGCATTCATACTGTGTGTTAGGTGGCAGACAGTTCAGCTTAACAGTTGATGTTAATATGGAGTCCAGGTAGTTATTGGAGGCTCAGGTAGACTCGTAGGAAATTCCAGTCCTGAACGATCGAGCAACTTCAGCAAAGTCAAGTCCTCAGAGAAACAGCTGTCAACATCAGTCGAGGCCAGAACCATCTTCATGGTAGAGTGAAACCGTCTCCAGACACCAGACGCATCCCAAAGAGACACACAGGGCATCCATGCGACGAGATCTCCAGCTAGAAACGGGGCACCAGGATGGGTCAGACAGGTCCGGAGGGCATTATGTGCCCTAATGTGATTCCCATTGTGTCTGCAGGGCTCCATATGACATACGTGATAATGCCTTTTCTTTCCTTTTTCTTTTTTTTGATGTATGGGACATTAATGACACAGAGCAACTGACCTATAGTTTTAAATATGCTCTTTGCTGACAATACGAAGAACTTTCTGACACCCATAGTGGCCAAATTTTAAATTTAATAGGCAGTACAGGAGAAAACTGAGAGGAAATCCGTATGCTCGCAGTAAGAGCCTGCAACCGCACTCAGCACAGGGAGCTACTGTATTAGGTTTCAACTGTGACACCATGAGGTTAAATTCAAAATTCAAAATGTGAATGTTTTTGACTCATGTCTTACTTTAGTTCTCTATTGGACCTCTAGTGTTATTATTATTATTATTATTATTATTATTTTACTTTATTTATTTGTACAGCTAGGCTTTTAAAATAGATTTTATAGCCTATATTTTATATTTTGTTCTATTTTTCTTCTCTGCAGCTAAGTTTTTCTAGATTTTATTCTTTTATTCCATTCTCTAATTTATTTCTTATTGATCATTTAGATTTTAAGGTCACGAGCAGTCCTATACGCATTTCACCGCATGTTGTACTGTGTATGACTGTGTATGAATTTTAATTTATTTTAATGAGAATGGTGCTCAGTCTTGGTTCCACAATGGTACACATTTTCGTTTCCTTTGCATTTTGGTCAATAATGTTGGTTATTTTATTTATTCATTTAAAATGAAAATAAGCCGTGAACAAAAATGCAGATTTCCAGCTTTGTAACGTTGCATGCTTTTATTTTGACATTGCATTTCTTGTTCACGCTCATTGGTTAAAATGGATCACGTGATGTCCGGAAACGCGGAAATAAACAAAATACTTCTGTCGGCTTGGGGAGAAAGTATGAATTAATCTGTCTAGTTTGTTGTTAGAGAAAGGGTAGTATGTAATGTAGTGTAATAAAAATTATATTAAATGCATCCGAGCTGTTTTGTGTTCAGGTAGATTTAATTTCAGACCTAAATGTTAGATGTTAAACTTCTAAACAACACCCTCACGTGTTGTCCATGTGGTCAATCCAAAGCATAGGCACTCAGATATTATTATTATTATTATTATTACATGATCAACTTTCCTTCTAATCAATAATCACTGAATGCACTCAATAGACCAAGCTGGTTATATTTAAATGCCCAAGTTTAATTAGAGTTGATGCCATGGACTGGAGTGCAACAGAACCCAGCATCCAGTCTGATAAACACAGTGAGTGTGTGAATAAAGAGAATCAGACTGTTCACATAAGCTTCTGCGGATCCACGCCTTTGCTGTGGAGGGCAACCGATATCAGAAAGTGTAGAGAAGAGGCCGGGGTGATCGGGAATCTGGTGGGGTCTCTGGCGAGAAAACCAAGGCAGAACATCAGACTGGGAAGACCTCTGGAAATCCTGCAGGAGGAGGCCAGGCTGCTGCTGGAGACTGGAAAGGCGACTGCTATACGACATCAAGAGGTAACCATTAAAACCAGATGGTGTAGCGAGGTGGGGCTTGGTGGGTTCCCACCGGGTACTCTGGTTTCCTCCCACAATCTAAAGACATGCACATTAGGCTAACTGGTATTCACAAATGGCCCATAGTGTGTGTGAAAGTGTGTGTGAGTGTGTGTGCCCTGCAATTGATTTTTAGTCTCCAAGCCCCCCCGTGACAATTGGGTGTCGATCTGGCAACCTGACCGCCACAGAAACGACAGATATATCTCCAGGATGGGGAGACTCCCCTAATTGGGGAGTATCAAATGCCACGGTGTGTCGAATGGCACATAGATGGGCCAAAGTACCAAATTTTTTAAAATTTAAACCAGAGCTTGATGCTGATGAGGATTGATTTTAATTCACTTACGTGCCACCCACAATAAATAAAAGCAATTTTATGGTGACAAACAGTGCACACACAATTTGTGTGTCAAATGCGATTGTGTTTCATTCCTTTATACTGTGTAGCACATATTAGAATCCAAAATGTCATTCCTCTAGGACCACAGTGCAATACAGAACTACATCATCTGCAATACACAACAGTGCGAGATGTGTGCATGACAATAAATACACAGAAGTTGAGCTGATATCGTTGTCTATACCACTTTATCCTGTATACAGGGTCGCATGGGGGCCTGGAGACTTTCTAAGGAGACTATGGGCACGAGGCTAGATGGTTATTTGGAAATGTAGCACCAATATGTTAAGTCTTCCTAACAGTCTCTGATGCTGCTTTGTGAAACAGAAGTTTTTATTTCCCTAGATCAGTAATAAAACCCAATTCATTAATTTCCAGTAAATGCTTTACTCTGGTCAGAGTCATGGTGGACTGTCTAAGAAATGTCTGGGATGGCACGGTTTATTGCACATACACTTAATCATGCTTTAGTGTATCCTGTTTAATCCTAAAGTTGGGAAATCAAAGCTTTAGTATTATACCTTTTGTTAGAACTGGAGTGTTAATATATTCTTTGCACCCATCATTAACCGTTTAATCCCATTGTCTTTTTTTTAAATTATTTCCACAGCTGCCTGAAAGTGAAGGTCATTCGAAGGCAGTTGAGTTGTACAAAGCCAGACTAGATGAGAGTTATGAGGAGCAGTGTGCTCTCGCCCTGGAGGACAAGAAGGCTGTACTGCAAAGAGTAATGAATGAGAAACAGAATGGTGATTGACGCTTCACAGTAAATCAAATACTAAACATAATATCAATGCATTCACTCTGAATCAAGACTAGTGTGTGTCTGAAAGTTTCTATTTACAGAAATAGGCAAAAATTTGATTCCTAAAATAAATATGATTACAATTTTCAAATAATGTAAAGTAATTGCAGTAAATATTTGCCCTTTATGTAAAGTATTGGAGTATATCTCTAAACATATGCCGAACTGGACACACACAATCATTCACCAACACCACTTGCACATTACAAGTTATTGCCACATCCCCTGTTATGTCCCGACTCACTCCAAGCCATTTCCACATGTTTGGGCCCTAAAATGGTGTTCCTGGGAGGCCAGGGTTTTAAATGTGAAACAGGCAGTTCAGTCATGGCTCTGACAAACTGAGAAAACTTTTTAAATTGACTGCTCCTTATATTATTACAAAATGTTTTTCAGCCTACAAGAGCTGTTAATGCTTATGATCGTAAATAATAAAATTGAAATATTATCTGATTTCAAATGCAGTAGTAAATGCAGAGTTATATACATACTCATAAGTTTTGATTATGTTTTAAAGCATTCATATAAAACATATAGTATTACCAGTTATCTGTAACAAAGTTTTCAGTGTTTCGTTAAATCAAAAGTCCCATCGTGCCAATACTTAAACTGATTATTTGAAAAGTTGCTCTATCTATCATGAAGACTGATGTTTGTTTTTTTTTGTGTGTGTCTTGTCACTGAGATCACACAGGTAATGAGGGAGCAGAGCAGGCAGTAAGAAAGAGACTTGAATTTCTGGAGAAGAGCTTCACGTTCCCTCGTTCTGCCATGGCTGTCCAACTCTGCACCGCTCGTGCCGGCTTCAGTCACTGTCCAGAGGAACATGCTTTCCTGGCTGCTGATTGGCCACTGCCTAGAGACCAGCGCTCAGAGACAAGATTCTGGGTTTATAAGGATCTTAGGAGAAAAGGCTTCTACCTAACTGCGGCCGGGAAGTTTGGGGGAGATTATCTGGTGTATCCAGGTGGGTGGAAAGGTTTCTACTTGATTATTTAGTCTTCTAAAAGTACTTCAGGAACATTCTATTCTGCTTCTTGCTATTACACAATTAACTTGGTAATTAATATTCTTGTGTTCTTTCAGGTGATCCACTCCGCTTTCACGCCCACTTCATTGCCCTGTGCTTGGCGATGGATGAAAAGCTACCGATTTCTGACGTTTTTGCTATAGCAAGGCTGGGATCCAATGTAAAGAAAACAGTGATACTTTGCTCACCACAGGATACCAGGGACAGCAGAGAGGAAATAGGAGAGGAGGTGGTGTATTCATCTTTGCAGTGGAGTGGAATGGTATAGCACACTGAGGGATTAGATTCAGACGAGTGATGATCTTGTTTTTCAGGACTTAATAAGCTGCTGGACTGAGACTGTTTAAAAGCATGAGTATTTAATATAAAATAAAGATTGAAAAATATTTTCACATGGTCACTTGTTTTCAGTGTGTTTCAGTAAAGCAATAAAGCAGTCATAAAGCAACATCTGGGATTTAGCCAAAAAGCAGCATGCATGGTAACACCAATGGCACCTGCTTCTGGTGGATGTGAGATGTGTGCATGACAATTTTTTGTTTTTCTGCCAATTTTGGCCTTTTGTTCACACACAAACTCCATTTAAAGTCTCTAAGTAAAGTAGAAACTGCTATTTACCAAACAGTTGATATTAGAATAACTTATATATATAATTAGAATATATATATATAATGATCTGTTGCATTTGTGAAAAATAATAATTGTGCAGCCTTCTCGCAGCCAAAAAGAGGAACATTTTCAAGGTTGGAGCAGATACACATTCCTACTTTTTGAAAAATGGTGGTAACTTATTTATTTTCTTTTTGCTCTTGATTTTGTTATTATTATTATTATTAATATTATTATTACTGCTACTACTACTACTGTTCCCAAAAATAATGCAAAAGCAGCATAACCTTTTCTCTTAACTGAAATAGATCATTCAAGATCTTCCTCTATACAAACATACTACTGTACTCAACATTATATACATAAGTGGGAAAAGTAGTGGTTATAAACCGAATTATTTTTATTAACTACATACTGTAGATAAAACATGAAACATGGTGTTCAAAAGTTTAAACCTTTTTTTTTTTTTTTTGCTTTATTGATTTTCATATAGACAGCCTGGTGGCGTAGTGGTTAGCACTGTAAAAGGCCTTGCACCTACAGGGTTGAGGGTCCATAAACGTGGAGTCTGCATGTTCTTCCCGTGCTTGGTGGGTTCCCTCCAGGTACTCCGGTTTTCTCCCCCAGTCCATTGACATGCAGATTAGGCTTATTGGCATCCCCAGACCTCCTGTAATGTGTGTGCCCTGTGATGGATTGGCACCCTTTCCAGTGTGTAGCCTGCCTCATGCCCAACGTCTCCATTGGACCGTACAACTGTCCGTTGTACAGTGCTAACCACTACGCCACCAGGCCCTCTGCGACACTTTACGGAATAATCAGTATAGAAGATGAAAGAAGGAAGAAATGAAATTTTTTTTTTTTATTTAGGACAGAACACATTTCCATGTTGCATCCAATTGTCCAGAATGTCTTCCTATGCTGAGAAATGAAAGAGACTAATTTCCCAACTTTTACCAGCATAATAGTGCTGAGTGACCTTTGCACAAAAGGGGGTCTGTAATCTTACTGTAGGTTTGCCGATGTTGAGTGGGGTGGACACTTGAATTCTTCCCCTCCAACACCTTTGGGATGAAATGGAATCCCGATTATGTGCCAGAGCTCTCTCTACATCAGTCGTGTGTTTCATAAACTCTCTTCTTTCTGAAAGCTCCTTAGCCGTTCTCCAAAAACTAGTAGCAGACCTTCACAGTAGTGGTTATTATAAAAACAAGGAGGAGATTCCATTCATCTAGAAACCTGGGAACCTAGGGACCGTGGAGTCCAAGGGTGATTACCATTGTATGTATTCCAATTTTACGACCCTGGTGGGATTTTGTCAACATGGGCAATGCATGTGCATTCACACACTATGGGCAATTTGGGAACAACAATTAGCCTAATCTCCAAGTATTTGGACTGTGGGAGGAAACCGGAGTACCCAGATGAAATCTATCAAACATGGGGAGAACATGCAAACTCCATGCACACAGACCCCAAGGCAGGAATCAAACCCGGACCCTGGAAGTGCAAGGCGACAGTGCTAACCACCAAGCCACCTTGTCGCCAAGGTGAGACAATAACTCTATATTAATGCCAATGTTTTTTTAAAGAGTTGTTCAGTAATCATATAGGATAATGATGACATAGCTTTGGCCATGGATCAGCCCCAGTGGCCTAATGGATAAGGCACTGGCCTCCTAAGCCAGGGATTGTTGGTTCGAGTCCCATATGGGGTGTTTGCGGTAGCAGAGTGGCGCAGCGGAAGCATGCTGGGCCCATAACCCAGAGGTCGATAAATGGGTACTGGTGGTTCAGTGGTAGGTGATTCACCTGCCGTGCGGAAGTGCACTCACACACTATGGGCAATTTTGGAACAACAATTAGCCTAATCTCCATGTATTTGGACTGTGGGAGGAAACCGGAGTACCCAGATGAAATCTATCAAACACGGGGAAAACATGCAAACTCATATGCACACAGATCCCATGGGGAATCGAACCCAGACCCTGGAGGTGCAAGGCGACCGTGCTAGCCACCAAGGCAGAGATTAACTACATATTATTTAGCCATATGGAGTAGTTATGTCTTAAAATTTCCATTAAAAAAAAAAAAAAAAAAAAATATATATATATATATATATATATATATAATATTATTTAGATGTAATTACCAAGATACTCCCTTACACAAACTTGTACATCCATGGCCAATAAACTGTAAAATAAACCATGTGGATAATTGCATTTTAAATATGTTTATAAAGATAATACTAGTACACGAATAGTTTGTTATACTAATTTTATGTTTACTTAATAAAGCTGTGGATCTTTTATTGAGGAAAATTTCACTGACAGGCCACGCTTGAGTTTTTGAAGTTTGGATTAAACACTTTAAATGATCTGTTAATTACATCTCTTTGAATGATCATAAACATACGTGGATCTGAACTTTGTTAAATGTATTGTTTAAAAAAAAGCCTAAATGTGTATTGACGTGTGCATGACACTGACAGAAAATAATCTTGAGGTGATTATGCACAGCCACTGACTGGGTGCTAACGAACAGGAGTAAGAAAATCTCGCATAAGGAAATCTCGCGAGATCTTGTACGGAGCGGCCAAATCGCAGGCAGCAGAGGGGAGCAGGAAAAGAGAGAGGCATCTGAACAAACTCAGATAATAACTCATCAAAATGTCAGGACGGTCAGTACGAGCGGAAACGCGAAGCCGCGCAAAAGATGATATCAAAAAAGTCATGGCGGCGATCGAACGGGTCCGTAGATGGTAAGCTGAACAATCTAAAGACGATGAAGTTTCTTACTGTAAAAAAAAAAGCAACAGCTAAGCTAGTCACGAAAACACAAACTTCAATGTGGCCTGGGGGCGGGGCGAAGTCTGGATTGACGGTTGTACGGTCCGGAGGTGACCAATAGAATGCCGAGGTTTGTCCGTTATGCAAAAAAGAGGGCGTGTCCTGAGGATGTCAGTCTGATGGCGTTGCTCAGGTGAAGCAGAGCTAACCTAACCGCAGTGCTGTCTGCTTTACCTCAGTGGGGATAGAAGTATATTTCTATACAAAATACACAATTAATTAATATAATGGTCATGTTGAACTTTCAGTATCCCACCCAGCTGTATTTATAGAATACTAAACCATTTAAAGATAAAAATATATCAATAAAGTTTCATTAATGGTGTCCACACCAGAGTACTTGCTGTTAATACCAAGGTCTTAAGTAAAGTGGATTATTTTGGATCTTCATGAAACCAAATGCAAAAGCACAACAATTGTTTGTAAGAAAAGGATATACACAGAATTTTGTAAAGTAAGGATCCCCTCTGGTGACATTGTGGGGAAAAATATTCTGTGCCCATGACTAAGGTGTGGGAATGAGATATGTTGTGGTCACGACTTATTAAGGCGTGGGAATGAGATACTACCTTGGAGCCACGACTTACTCAGATTTGGGAATGAGATACTACGTTGGAGCCACGACTTACTAAGGCGTGGGAATGAGATACTACGTTGGAGCCACGACTTACTAAGGCAAGGGAATGAGATACTACGTTGGAGCCACGACTTACTAAGGCGTGGGAATGAGATACTACGATGGAGCCACGACTTACTAAGGCGTGGGGATGAGATACTACGTTACAGCCACGACTTACTAAGGCGTGGGGATGAGATACTACGTTGCAGCCACGACTTACTAAGGCGTGGGGACGAGACACTACGTTGGAGCCACGACTTAATAAGGCGTGGGGATGAGACACTATGTTGTGTAGATGACTTACTAAGGTGAGGGAATGAAAGAGTATGTAGTGGCTAGGACTTAATACGTTGCAGAAATGAGATACTATATTGTGGCCACAATTTACTAAGGTGTGGGTATGAAACACTATGTTGTGGGCATGACTTATTAAGGCGTGGGAATGAAACACTATGTAGTGGCCACCACCTACTAAGGTGTGGGAATGAGATACTATGTTGTGGCCACTCTCAGATACAATCAGGCGTCGAGCTGGCAACTTGACCCCCTAAGTAACTGCGACAAAAACTACGGATATATCTCTAGGGTGGGGGGTATCTGTCACCCAATGTGCGGGATGGCACATGGACGAAACACAGTGGGGCATAACAGATTTACCATAACAACAAAAAAACATTCAGCTTCTTATATGCCTTGGTGTGTCTTTCATTTTGCCCCAAATCATTCTCATTACACCATCAATGACACCTTGATAAGATAAGATATATTACTCAACCCTAATGGTTGAACTCTTGAACCATAGGTTTTAAATTTTAGCCACTTTTAGTCACAGTGGTTAAGTGGTTAGCTTTGACGCCTTGCACCTTTGGGTTTAGGGATCGATTCCCACCTCTGGTATGTGTACATGGAGTTTGCATGTTCCCTGGTTGGTGGGTTTCCTCTGAGTACTCTGGGTTCCTCAGACAGTCCAAAGACTCATTTTTGAATAGTTTGAATATGGGTTAATTCACATGTTTGTCAGGCCTATTTTCTATTTAGCAGATGCTTCATGTAACCTATGATGCTTTTTGTCTAGGGAGAAAAAGTGGGTAACAGTGGGTGACACATCCCTACGGATCTTTAAGTGGGTTCCTGTATCAGAGACGAAGCAGGTATGAGGTCTTAACACTTGAAGAGAAATGTGAACTCATTTTAACGTCGATATTCAGTCACTCTGTTTGTCACAGATATTTAAAGCCAAAGGCCCAGGAGGGGCATCAAGGGAACTCAAGGGCTTTCCTACTGACGTGGTGCTAGAAAATGCTCGCTCGGTCTTACTGGATTTTCAGGGTAATAACAATTAAAAATTATCAATTTTTTAACATTGCAAATGTACCAGTTGTTAAGGTAAATGCTAAAGTTAAGCTCATGTTTTTTAAGTTTATTTTAAAAAACGCAAGCTTTGCTTAGTTACATCTTTCAGTTTCATTAATCATGCTTCAATCTTGCTTAACAGATGACAATAGTAACCAGAGTTTCTTGTCGGATGCCTATCAGTCAAATAACAAAGTGGACAGCAGCAGTAACTCTAGTCCACAGCATGCCAGTGGGGCAGTGAGCCCTACTCACACTCCCTACTTCCGCACAGAAGACTCGCAGCCACCCACCCTGGGACAGGAGACCATGGAGGGTAAGGCTTTACATACATGATTTACTTCATCAATGACCCTGACAACACCTGTTTTATTGCTTCCACTTTTATGCACGTAATGTCATAGACCAATTTTGCATGTTCTGGTTACATGAGGAAGAATTATATTAGGGACAAGGAGCCACTGAACAATTATTGGCATTGGAATTAATGCTGACCACTGATTAGTCGTTGGGAACAATATTAATCGTTAGATAGTGATCGTTTATTGGAAACATTGGTGAATAGTAGGTGCATTTACATGAATGCCAATATTCCATTAATACAGGGAGTCCGAGTTCTGTTCTGGGAGCAGCCCGATTTGTTCCTAAGTCCAACAAAGTGGGTCTTACATGCATTTGACACAAATGTACAATATAAAGCATACCAATCGACTTGACTAAATCTGTCCTTTTTCCCCACACTGCCATCATGTGGCCAAAAAACGTAAATCGTCCCTAAGGAAATGAATCTCAAGCAAATGTAACAGTTTTGTCTCTGCGCCTTTAAATCCCAGACGTAATTTTGGCTCAGAGCTGTTTTCCACTGTATAGGACTGTGAACTCTGTTTTGTTGAGGATTTTCCAAACAGCTAGAACAACTTTACAAGGCAGAGATTTTCTTTCATCGTGCTCCCGGACTGATTCATTGAAAGCCGACTCATTTCTCCTGCACCCCCCCCCCAGTGTGTATACATTCATTTACAGTCTGACCTGGCCTGGTCTGAGTGAATTTTCAATTGGAAGGGGAGGGGGTGGTGTAAACCTCTAAGAATCTGTTCACTAGGTAGATATTAGCCATGTAAACATTTGGATCTGATCATATCCCTCTTGTTGGAATAAGTCTACTATTTCTGCAACTTTGGGTTAGCCCTAACTTTCTTCCATTCCTGATTAGTAAATTCTGTGAGAACAACTCTCGTACTGGGTCGCTGACTGAGAAAGGGCTACTGATTGGCTAACATCTAACCAATCATAGATGAGATGATTGAATTCTTAACTAATCATTAACTAATTCTAACCAGAACTTTAAATTTAGTGGAAATGATGGAATTAAGATTCAAATTAAGATACAAGTAAAAAAAAGTTCTTTTCTGATTTAAAGTTTTGTGCATCTAAACACACGTCAGATGAAGTTAAGTTGCAATCTATAGTGGGTATGATTTGATTGAAGCAATATTGTCCACTATCAGTGGTGATAGGTGGTTGGGAACATTATGATTAGTGATTGGATGTTGGGAAATGATGGTGGTCAGTAATGGGTTGTTGGAAACATTGGTAATTAGTGACCGGTTGATGGAAGCGCTGATTTATTCAAGCACAACTCAGCCAGGTTTTACACACTGGTGATCAGCTGACCGAATCTGCTCTCTCTCATACCCATCAGCTGTGATGTTTTTACTTTAGGCCTGTGACAGAGATAATTTATTTTGGACTTCCTGTCTAGACGACTGTGTCTGCCTCTAAGTATGTCTATGATGAGAGGACTGTTTTCCCCCTGTGACTGATTTTCTTTGCTTGCGAGACCATGTTAAGATTGACCTTGGAGTAATTACTTCATTCATAAACCAGTTATAATACCTTATTTCACCCAATTTGAGATTTAACAAACAGACGAATTTAATATTAAACAAAACCTTCAATAAAATTAATTATCCACTAAATAACCAAAAATAACATGTTTTTATATATTTACATACATATAAATTATTTATTCAGTTATGATTTAGTTTTAAAGACAGATGTCAGGATATTTAGTCTTCAGTGGTCCTTGTGTATTTTGTGACACTGAAAACCTTTAAAAAATAAAAAAAAATCAGTGTGTTAAGATATGAATATGTATAAGAAATGTATGATGTTTATTAACCATTCTGCTGTTGGGTTTCTGTGTGTAGAGTATCGTGACTGCAGGTGTGAGCCCCCTGCTGGGCAAACAATTTAGACATCTCAACAATAACGTTGGTATAAAGATAGAATTGACAGCACAACTAACATCTTAAAATATTATAAACAACTGCCACAATAAATTATATTCTTTAAACCTAATAGACTGAAGTAAATAAAGAAATACAGTGCTGTGAAAAAAGTATTTGCCCCTTCCTGATTTTTTTTGTGCGTATTTGTCACACATAAACGATTCAGATCGCTAAACTAATTTTAATATTGCACAAAGATAACCCAAGTAAATACAAATTGCAGTTTTTAAATGAAAATGAAACTTACTTTTTCATGTAGGGCCAGTTAGGTGTGAACAGCTTTTTTTCCCTAAGTAAATGAAATCATCATTTAAAAACTCTTTTTTGTGTTTACTCTGGTTATCTTCGTGTAATATTAAAATTTATTTAAGCGTGACAAAAAGTTTTAAATCAGGCAGGGTGCAAATACTTTTTCAAAGCACTGTACTTACACTGTATTCCTTGTTTAATCCTCTCATTTTGCTCACAGAGCCATCAATGACCAGCAGTGAAGTCACTGATGAACCTCCAACTCTGATAAAAGAGGATTTGCTGCCTCTGTCTGCTCAGGTGCCGTACATCCCCTTTAGTGATTTTATACATTAGCGGAAGAAGCATTCACGTATATTATTTAAAAAGTACCTATAAGTAATCCTCCTAATTTATTCTCTGTATGAATTTTACAGGAGGATGAAGACGTGGCGGTTGCTCCACCTTTGAAAAGAGTTTGTACAGAATAAAAGGCTTTTATTAAAAGCCAAGTTTTAGCATCGCCACATCATGATCAACACCGCTCAGCAGGACACGTGGGACTGAAATGAGCAGCCATGTTGTGGACTGAGCATCTGTCTGCTACATTCAAGTTTCATAAAGAATGAATGATGTCACTTCCCCAGAACTGATTCCTAAAATTAGCAAGTGATTAATAAAAGAAACAACTCCTGATGTCTAGCAAAGCTCTACAAACGGACTGAAAAGGCACAAACTATACAAATGGTTGAAATTTCATTTAGATTTCTTTTCCCCAAAGTTTCTATGTATTTTTACCGTGAGGTATTTACTTGAAGACAAATCTGTAAGTATTATATTTGCTGTAAATAAGTCAATGTGGGAAAGAACACTATAAAAGTATAGTGTCATGGGATAGTGTAGGTACACTTTAGGATGTTTACGTATCAACTCATTTGTATTGCATTTTAAGCTTTTCTAAGTTTGTGTAGAATATTTGCTTTCACTTTCATTGCATGTGTTGCTTTATCATCCTTTGTTTTATTGCATGCAGCAAGAACTAGTGGTTTAGACGGTTTACCAAATGGGATTTATTTGTTAACAGGCTAAATTTAGCGAAGGTTAGGTCAGCAAAGACATTTTGGACTCAGCTCAGGTATCTTAAGTTGAAACTGTAAATTGATCTTTGAAAATCTGAGAGAAACTGATATGAGAATCTAGCAAAAAAAAAAAAGTAATATACTGTGCTGTGGAATGATGAAGCTATTTTCAGTACAGCAGTTTTAGCAATTCCCTTTTTTTCATACTTGCACTGCAGATATGAAGGTCTTTACATTTACAAACAGTCTATGAAGATTTCTTTATAGAAAAAAAGCTATACAAAAATGAAATATGTGAAAGATATGAGAATGAACCTAATACAGTATGTATTCACAATGTTAAAAGTCTCAAGTAAGTTTTTTTTTTTTTTTTTAAATACTTTTTAAATGTAGTAACTTTCAGACTTTTGTCTATAATTGTTTTTGGAACACTATAAACTGAGCATGAGAGCATACCAGAAAAACTTGCTATTGGAAGGGGAAACCTCCTGAATCTCCTGATAACTAAACATCAAAGAAAGACACCAATGAGTCTCAACTCAATTTCTAATTAACCGTACTGTAGAGCCACTGTGTGATTACCATGGACGGGAATTACAATACGTTCCCCTGTGTTAAAAGTCTAAGGCTGTTTGTTGGGGCTATCAGGGCTACCATTTTTATGAAGAAAAAAAATTCCAGAATATAATTTGTGCAATTATCAGCAATCAGCTGGCGACAGATCATTTAGATATCTACTGAACTTGTTACCAAACTTGTCCCTGAGGTGGTACCATAAAACATTCTCTCTCTAATTATGGAGGCATGAGTATAACAGAAGTGACTCATGACTTTACTTATATACTTACAAACTTTCAGGTTGAACAAGTGGTACAACAGTACTTTTGGTTTCGTTAGCTCACACTTAACCCTGGTCCAGAAGAACCCCCTGTCCTCCACATTTTAGTGTTTTCCCTGTTCTAATGCACCCAGTTTAACCAAAGTGTGGTTAATTAGTTAATAAGCTAATTGTTTAAATGAATCAGGTGTACTGTGAGTAGGGAAAATATTAAAATGTGCAGGACACAGTGCTTCAGGACCAGGGCTGGGAACCTGTATATGTGTTGCAAAAACACATTTCAGCATATAGTACTCTCTAATTGTTGTAACACATGCAAGAAATTTTGTGAAAATATACTCAGGAATTACATTATCATTACATTATACCATGATAAACCTCATTAAAATGTGCAGTTTACCCACTGCATCAAGCATTACGTATAGATAAAGAACTGTTATCTGATAGGAATGTGTATACATGACAACTACAATGCTGGTATCTGAAACCCTTTTCCAGAATGATGGCTACTATTTAGATTAAAACACTATTGATTATACTGTGATATATAAATGATCCCAACTGGTGTGACAGGTATGTTAATATTTAGGGTAATCTCCAAATTTGCTCAGGGGTTCTCAAACTTGTGGCCTATTAATTCTTTTTGGCCATATGTCTATTTATATGAGCTTTCCAAGATTTTCACATATACGTACATTCATTCATTCACTTTCTGTACCGCTTGTTCTGTACAAGGTTGCAGGGGGCCTGGAGCCTATCCCAGGTGACTTTGGGCACAAGATGGGGTACACTCTGGACAGGGTGCCAATCCATCGCAGGGCACACACACACACACACACACACACACACTATGGGCAAATTGGATGCCAATTAGTCTAATCTGCTGTCTGTGGACAGTGAGAGGAAACCAGAGTACCTGGAGGAGACCCACCAAGCATCTAGCATTTTTTTTTTCTTGGGGTGGGCGTGGCTATACATGTCACTCAACAGAGCCAATCAGTGTGATACTTTACTGTGTATAGGCAAAGTGCGCAAAAGAAACACAAATGAAAGCATGACAGTATGTCTTACTCCATAAACAGGAAAGTAAACTATGAAAAACTGAGCGTTCAAAGATGAATGAACAAATCAATATATGTTTTTTCTTCCATGGTGATAAAAAAAACAGTAACCATTAGAAAGAGAGAGAAAAAAAATGGGTCGTTTGAGCAAACATCCCCACAGCAGTCTGAGGTGAGGGCATGTACGTAATATAACCAGAGACCCTGGTATGACAGAGGAACCAAAGTCCCTTCACATTCATTTACAGCCCAGCAGCTTGAAAACAACATTTTACATTTTGTTGTTTAAACCCTAAACTTTACATTTCCCTAAACTAAAGACTATTTGGCACCATTTTAGATTTATTAGCAAATTGTATTGTTGTTTGTTTGAGTCGATTCTTCTATACCGCTTTATCCTGAGTGAGTCACTTTCTTTTGCCGCAGCCATTTTTTGGGTCGAATTTTATAATGACCCCTAGTCACATGATTAAGGCTTTTGGAAATGTTTAGAAATATTTGTGAAATTTACCAATTATTTTTAAAATAATTTTCCTATTGTAGTGCAATTATTTGGGGGAGAATTGTGACATAAAATTATGTAATTTTATTTTAAGATAAAATATAAGCCAAACACATCTTCCAAGTGACTGAACAGACAGGTTTAAAAAATATATAATAAAAAAAAAAAAACTATTAAAACGTCCATCACTCATCCCTCTTCACTTCACTTCACTTCCCTAAACTGGCATTTATGGCTTCCTCCTCACCCTGATTTTTATATAAGAGGCGTTGGTATGATTTCACGGTGGGCGTGGCTACAACGACAGTCAGCCAACGAGACTAATCAAATCCCTCCGCTTTGATAGCGATGGCTGCTCATAGCCAATCGGTGGCTACGGTAGGCGGGTCAACACTGCCCGATTCCGCGCGGTTTGGTGGTGGTGTGTATTCAGGGTCGTACGGGAGTGTGCGTGAGTGCCGGTGGAGTCGTATCTCCCGCCATTTTTTTTCAACCTGACATTCTCTTTCTCTCATTTGTTATTTTGGAGCAAATACGTCCTGCAGTCTACCATCTTGGACGGGTCAGGATTGTGTTTCTTTTGCCTTTCTTTCTTATTGCGAAGGAGCGTTTGTCACGCAGTGAAGACCGAAGTGCATGCTGGGAGTTTTTATAGAAAGCGCGCCATAGTGAGTGAGATCCTGGTTGCCGGGCGCCTCTTCTTCGCCGTGCCGGGGGACAAAACCAGCATCTCTTCCGTTCAGGTTTATTTTCGCCACCTTTGGTGTCTTTAACTAAAACTCTTGGATGTTGGCACGCTGTGCCTCTAAAGCCGTCTCCTTTAAAATTGAGGAGAGGACATCGCTAATCCCAGCGCGTCACAGTTATTGTTATTTAGCCGTCGAAGCTAAAGCTAGGCTAATCTACGCTAAGTCGAGCCGCCTGGTAGCTTTGATGCTAGCTAGGCGTTAAATGTCGAGGGAAAAGCGCTTTGTGCGATTTCTGTCTCGATTCCCGGAGTACATGTTTGTACTGGCGTTAATTTTAACCTAACCCTTAAACACCACGCTGAAGTTTATTCGTCGGAGGGGAGGAAAGAAAAAAAGGAAAATCCGTCGTCATGGCGCCGCTGCTGGGCCGGAAGCCGTACCCTCTCGCTAAGCCGCCAGCCGAACCGCCGGGCCCGGGAGAGCAGCTCTACATCATCCCGCACACCAAAGAGGCCTTCATCAACAAAGAGTATCCTTTCCTGTTAGCTTGCTAAGCTAACTAGCGTTAATTCTATCCACTAAAACACGTACACAAACTCATACAGCGAATGCCGGACCAATTTAATGCACTAAATATGTCTAGATATTTATTTTGTTGTGATTTTTTTCTCCAGTTATTAGTAATCACGAGTTAGCTTTACGTGTTTCCCCACTCTCAGATCAGTTTAGAAATCTGGTTTGGTGCTTGTAACCAACACGCTTCCTCAAAACGCGTTTTTGCCCTTGTACGTTTTCATTTTTGTTATTGTCAAGTTGTTAGCTAGGCTAGTTCTCACTGGCTGTTAATTGAAGTTAGCATGCCTTTGTTTGGTGTAACCTAGACAGCTAGTCGAGCCCTTTAGTTTAAAGTCATGGCTGACTTTAGGGTTTATTTCGTTTTAATTTCATGTGGAAAAGATTAACACGTGTGTGCGGGGATGTTTTGTGGTTTCTGGTTCGTGGCTCTGACTGCGTGAAGCTCGTGGAATGGGTTTTCCGGTTAGCACACATGCTAACATGATGTAGCCTTAAGTGGTGCTAGTGTGCTGTATACTGTAACTCAGATGCTAACATGTATGTACAAGTTGAGGTTTCTATAACGATTCCTTTTGGGCGTGTTTGTTTTATACAAAAGTTTATGTCCAAACCTGTTAATTGTTGAATTCAGGGGATTCAATCAGGCCCCTTATCCACAGTGAAGGGCAAACTTGATGTTTCCTCATGCATGCCAAGACATCATGGACAGACAATGCCATGTCTCCAACTTTGTGGCAACAGTTTGGGGAAAGAGCTTTTCTATTCCGACAGGAGCGTCCTCCAGTGCACAAATCAAGGACTATAAAGACACGGTTTGATGCGTTCAATGTGAAAGAATTTGACAGAGAGCCGTGACCTCAACCCCATCGAGCACCTTTGTGATGAACTTGAACGGAGATTATTACCTTCTCGTCCAACATCAGCGCCTGTACTCATAAATGCGCTACAGAAGGAATTCCCACAGAAACACTACAAAATCCTTCCAAGAAGAGCAGAAGCTGTTATAGCTGCAAAAGGGGAACCAACTCCACATTGCATCTAAAAATATTCATTTCAATATCATTGCAGGTTTGGCTAAATACTTTTATCCATGTGGTGTACCTTATGCATGAGAAGGATTGAATCTAATACACTGCTGCTGCTTTGAGGGTTGATCGAAGGTGAACTTATTTTTATACAGTAAACACTAGTGTTTGGTGTAAACACTCAGTGATTTGACACACGCACCTGTCAAACCTTTTCTCGCTGCCATGTTTTTAAACCTGCACACACGCATGTGTTACAGGAGTCCTCCAAGAGGAACCTTATTTATTTAATTATTTTAGTCTCACCTACCTACTTGAGCCCTCTGGGCCTGGGATTCCCCCAAGGATTAATATGAGTATCACTGTGCATTTGTGACATCATCAAAAAGCACATCCGGTCCGATTCAGGTACCTCTCTCACTCGCAGTAATGCTTAACAGTACAGTCAAGAAAAGGATAAGGCACGAGAAAGTAGATGTATACCCCTACTAAAATCTGTTCTGTTAACAGCTGCACATTTTTATTTAAAAAAAAAATTGTTGTTCTGTTCAGGTTACAAACCTGTTTGCTTGGGTCTTATCACATAGCATCTTCACAGTTTTTCCTCAGATAATCAAAGTCCGCCTCGTAATCTCTGAACATGTTGCGTCACAGAGTTTTGAACGTCAGGTAGTGCCGTAACTTGTTATAGGAGGCTTAAATGGTTGAACCGTTTAAGCCGCTGGTTGTCAAAGCATTACAGCATCATATCCTTAAATACGTCTGTCTTTGAGCTGGAGGTGACTGGATGCTGCACGTTGTAACAATTGAGCTTTGCTTCAGTCAAGATCTCTCTCTCTGTCTTTCATACACACACACAGAGCCCAGGCGCATCGTTCCACATGAGTACTTGCTTCCATAATTAAGTATTTTAGAAATTCAGTGTTGCATGTTTCCGTTTTTATTATTATTTCTTTAACCACGCTGCTCAGAGAGTATGAGGCCCGAATGCAGAAATACAGCGAACGGATCTGGACGTGCAAAAGCACCGGCAGCAGCCAGCTCACACACCTGGAGGCCTGGGAGGAAGAGCAGGAGGTCACTGAGCTGTAAGTAACCGTGACTTAACAACAAACCGTTTAATCTGTAAAACAAGGCCGTTTATTTTGAGCGGTACATCTTTGTAGTTACCCGTGAGGTATTTTGGTTTCTTGTTTTATTTCTTTACCTGACTGTTTGTGGTAAAGCTTAGGTATGCAAGCATGTTTAAAAAGCAATAAATGGTGCCAGCTTCTCGTTACTCCCTAATTAATCAAGTGAGTGTCATGTGAGCATGCTTTCACGTGTTCTCTGGTGTGCCAAGGCATCTCCAGTTTTATAACATAATTGTAATGTACACACACGGGCATATAAATGAATAAACACAGAGGACTGGACCCTGGGAATGCCCGTCTCTGCCAATTATAAAAGTGGCACATAGATTTACCCATAGCGACATCTGCTGGCGTGAAAGCGTAATCACAGTTGACCTTTGTTTTGATTCTTAATTCAGTCTCCATTAGGGCTGCACGATATTGGGAAAAAATTACATTGCGATATATTTTTTTCCTGCGATATATATTGCGATGTGTAC
>JAQMYG010000037.1:7835103-7860135 GCA_030014215.1 Clariallabes teugelsi | reverse complement strand
TATGTGGTTTCATGCTCTCCCACACAATAACACTATTAATCACCCAACCAGTTTCTCAGAACTCTTTCAGGATCCATTTCTTGTCCTGTTGAAGGTTTCATCTAAGACAAACCCCAAGTCAAAATGTCATGTTATATCTCACGCTTTCATTTTTCTTCATTCATTAATTCATTCATTTGTTCATCTTAAGAAAGGATTTTTTTTTAAATGTTGGTGTCCTCACAATGTGGCGATGGACTGGCCTTGGCTGCCAATGTGTTGCGTGGCCAGTGGTGGATCAAGGCTCTAGTTGTTGATCTGAGGATTCTGGTTTGAGCCCCACTGTCAGTGGGTTGCCACACCCCATATTACCCAACCACTGCATGCAGCGTTGGTCCGAAGTCTGGTTAGAAAATGGAAGGGTTGCATCAGGAAGAGCATCCAGCGTGAAACCTGTGCCAAGTTGTGTGTAGATTGAATGGTCTGCTGTGGCGACCCCTTGACAGAAAGTAGTTCACCCATCTGAGATTCATTCACTCTACAAATTATTCAGACACCAAGCCATAACACACAGTTTCCCCCCCAAACTCTTACCACTAATCATTGTCATGTTGTAGCATTATAATTTCACTTTCACAATTTCACAACTATGGGGAGTAAACCAAGATGCCAATGACAATGGCTTGTGTACAAAGCAAGCTCCATGAAGACAAGGTTAGTCTGGATAAACTTGAGCATCCTCCACAGATCCCTCAACCCCCAACCACCAAAATTAAAGCCTGACCTCATTAATGTTCTTGTGACTGAATAGGCAGAAAACCCTACAGCAGCCATAAAAAAGCAGAAGAGTGAAGGTTATTATTACACTTAAGAGGAGCACAACCCCATAGTAATAGCCATGGTTTTGGAATGGGATGCTCGACGGCAAATACACTCACCATGGTCAGGTGTACATACAATTTTGGGCATATAATGCAAATTTCATATATAAAATAACGTCTAACAAGGTAAATAACATTGGAAGACATATTACATAGTGATCATGCTTGTTTTAAACTGTTTATTGTAAAATCTGAGTTAATCTGTGTTCTGGTTATCATTAATGGCCGCTAATGCTGACAAGACCCCCCCTGCATCTTTACGAGTGCCTGTGTTCGGCCGTAAAACAGAGCCAGATGTGTGAAACAAAGCAAACAAAGCTTATAAAAGACTCCGAGAAAGGTGTAATTAGTGTGTAAGGGCAAGTCATGTCCGGCTAAACGGCGTGAATCGCGACAGGATAGGACTCCACTCTCATGCAGGGCACCAGGGAAATGGCGGGAAAAAGTTGTGCATGTTGCACCACTTAGCAGCATATAAACCACTGCTGGGATAAACACAACGTGGGCACGGCGGGTATAACAATGCATGCGATCATCTTACACAACACCCTGCAACTTTATGTTGCAGGTCCTCAGACTGAATGTACTGGTTACGTGGGTTTAATATTAAAGACCAGTCCTTTACAGGAGTGAAGTTCAGACTTAAAGGAACATTAGCGCTGGCTTGATTTTTAAATAAGCTAGGATGTCGGAGGCCGTAACCTGTTGGCACCAAACAAAAGCAGCAGTGTGTGCATGTGTTTTTTCTCTCCCAGCTGGTTTTCTTTAGAGCTGAACTATGTGCTGTACAATAATCAGTCTGTGTCAACACCCCTGACAAGAGGGGAAAAAGCCTTAATTCACGCTAGAGGAAAAAAAGCTTGGGCAAATTTCACTCTTAAGCTGCTGTGGTGTGGAGTTGAAATGTTAACAGGAAAAGTGGGATGTTAATTGTGATCCTCTGCATCTGTACAGTTTAGTATGCAGAGCGGTATGTTTTGAAGTCGTGCGAACAATTACACTACTTCATGAGGTGAAGGAGCTCTTGTGATGGGGGTGAGGTTGCAGAAATTGAATTGCTCGGATGTTTCCATTTAAAAAATAGTCTGAAAATGAATAGTAGAAGAGATCAGAGATGCCTTGAATGAAGGATGTCCGCATGCACTACAGGAAGTCCTGTTTTCCTCAAGAGGTAAATCCGCAAAGGAAACCCCTTGAACTCCCATTAATATTCTTTACTCTCTTACCTACATCCATTCATTCATTATTTATCTTCAGTTACCACTTTATCCTGGTCAGGGTCATGGTGGATCTGAAGCCTGGATCCCAGGAGCGCTGGTACGAGGAAGGAATACAGTACAACCTGCCTGAATACAATGACACACACATACACACACTCTTAAAAAACCGGGGGTAACTTAGCATAGCCAGTGCACCTATTGGAGTTTTGAGAGGTGGGATGAACCTGAAGAACCCTGAGGAAAGTCATGCAAACATAAAGAGAACATTCCCAGAACATCCAGACAGTAATCTGGGGTTACCTGGAGGTGTCAAAGCAATTTAGGACACTACAGATTAAAGTCCCTTACGCTCCTTTCGCGCTAGGCTTCCCTATCCGTACTGAATAGCTTTCATATTAGTAATATTGTTCCATACATGAGTATACAGTCTCTGATACAGTTTGTGGCAGTATGCACCTTGCTGCTTGGTCAGCTTCCAAGAAACAAAGAGGAAGAAGGGAACAACAAAGATCAACTTTTGTGCTATGCGTAATATTATTAATATTGTGGCAGAAATGTGAAGAACAGATCTGATCAGCTGCACATAGATGGAGATATCTGAGAAGACAGACAGCATTGATGAAGTTATACTCTACACAATGTATTTCGATATGGTTGGCTTTCATCTTTTTATTAGAATCATGCCCGAGGATGCCGTACTATGCTCGAGACCACTTTTTCTACCAAGTGGTGATCCATGCCTCCAGGCACAGTAGGGAATATTCACATTGAGCAAACGTGCCGGTCTTTGGGGATCAAGTGTAGTTGGATCAGTGATTGAGTCCTTGGTGTGAAACCTATAATAATATGCTTTAAAATAAAAAATTGGATAAAAGGGCAAAACAGTACTAATTTAATCTACAACAAATATATGTTTCAGGAGTTTAAATGGTTAACTTTTTAAAGCAGTGGCAGTTTATCTGCTACAGGTTCGACCAATTAAAAGCCTCCACACACACACACACACACAAGAATGCTTTGAATCTTCACTTCTAAACTCTGGGCAGTTTGGGGTCAAAGGGTTAGAGAGACAAAACTAAGAGGAAATCTGAGGGTTAACTTCATTATAGAGTTTTCTTAAAGCATTATCTACGCCTCTACACAGCCCTTACAATATAAGAGTGAGTGAGAGGGAGAAGAGTGGGAGGGAGTAAAAGGGAAAGAATAAAGAAAGAACAAAAAGGGCATAAAAGTCTTACCTTTCTCCAGATCTATACAAAGAGTGAGCATGTGAATAAAACAGAGTAAGGAATATGGAGATTATCTGCAGCCATTATGTTCCTCTGCTATTCGCTTTGTACATGTGCTAAATCGCACCACAGTTCTTTGAAGTACGATCTCTCAGAGTGTCACTTATGTAAGAACGGGTGATCGGTGAAGCTAACAACTATAGTTCAGTTTTGAAATCCTAGTCAGCTAGAAAAGTAAACACTGAAGAAAAACCCTGTTTTAGTGATGTCAGGAATAGGTGTCGAAATTGTTATTTGAGGCAAAAAAGATTGTAGTGAGAAATAAGAGTGCAATTGAGCATCTTAGAGTTAGGAGTTGGATAAGAGCTAGCTAACAATGTGATGATTCAGTCCTGTTTATAATGGAAGATTACGCTATCTCAGACATCTCACTGCTTCCAGAAGTTCCGGGAGCCTCCCGCATATTGATAACAGCTCCCTGATACCTGCAAATCACATAAACTATCCCAGAAATCAAACTTTTTAGAACAAGGGTGCAAGAAGGAGAAAACACACATACAGTGGAACCTTGGCATACTAAGTTAATTTTTCTGGAGGCAAGTGTTTAAGGTGAAAATTCATATTGCAATACACATTTTCCTATAAGAAATAATGTAAATGCAGATAATCCAACCCAGCCACCCAAAAATATTATCAATATTATAAAATAAACGCACACTTGAATTCATGCCGAAGGCATTGTTGGTATTATGGGTCACCTCTTTCGAAACAGCTTGTGCTGACTGAAAAAATCGTAAAATTCGTAAACTCGCCTTGACGTTCCAAGCCGTTTGTTCGTATGTTGGAAATACTTCGTATGCTAATGCAAATTCTTTGCATTTAAATTTTGCATTCTATTAAAAAGTGCATTCGAATGCCAAGGTTCCACTGTACACCAGTTTCTCTTTTCTTAGTGGATGGGGCTTTACATTCAACCTCTCTCTTTCCATTTCAGTCCAGTTTATTGTCATGCAGAGTCATAATATCAGTGAAAATAATGAGTAAATATATAATAGCTAACATTATTTGAAGCGACTAGCTAGCTGCTACTCTTATTGAGGCTTTATGTGATGAGGTCAAACTTTCTGTATACTTGGTTAAAGTTCTAATAGGATATAAAAATGATTCCTTGAGTTAAATTATGCTTATAATCGGATCTAATATAATATAATAGATAGATAGATAGATAGATAGATAGATAGATAGATAGATAGATGTTTATTGATCCCGAAGGAAATTTCCAAAATACTATATAATATGATATGATATGATATAATATGATATGATATTATGATATAACATAATATAACATAACATAGCATAATAATCAACCAAAATTCAAATAGCTGTAAAGAAAGAAAGTAGCTGACCTTTTGTCTGGCCAACCATTTAGGAGAAATAGTCCAAAATTCTGGGCTGATCTAAAGGAGATAAAAAAACAATCACATTTCCATGGAAAAGAAACGTAATCTTAAGCAATTATGTGCTTTCCTAAATTTCTTTGACTGATTTCACTAATGATGCTATCACTTCCTAGAATCCGTAGCTCTGCCTTTTATTTGCATTGGCTCGTCTTGGGATACTTTGCCTTCGTTTAACCGCTGATATGCTTCCTCTGTGCATTAGCGCATTGCAGAAGTCCCTCGGAGTAACTGTGAGTTTGTTGCTTTTTGCATCTATTTTAACTTAGTGCCACGCCTGATTTAAAATAGCATCCTTTGAACTTTGCTGAAGAGGAGATGGGGGGAAAAAGATGAAAGTGGCATCATCAAGCATGGTACTCTCTTTCTATTTGTCTCTCTTTGGAACAGAGTGAATATTTTAGCATTCTCAGGAGACAAGCTCATTGAGTATGAGAAAAGAGAGAGAGAGAGAGAGAGAGAGAGAGAGAGAGATGTGCCAGCTCTCTTTTGGAGTACGAGTCCCAGTGGGTTTGTCTTTATGGCGGAGCGTGAGGTGAAAAAATTCCAGCCTGGCTGCTGAATGAGGGCAAGTCATCGCCCAGAATACACTGATTCCAGATATTGTCTGGCCAAGCTTTTAGGAAGTGTGTATATGGAAACCAGAAAAGGAGAGAGAGTGCATCAGGGTGTGTGATTATTAGATGAAAAGGTGTGAGTCTTTCTCCATTTCAGTAGATCTCTCCATCGCTCATCGCTCTTTGTTGTTGTTTCTCCATTCCCTTTTTTTCCTCCACATCCCTTTTGTAATCTCGTTCCCTCTCGAGAGAGAGAGTAAAAGAGAGAGGGAGAGATTGCAAGGGATCACTAGACGAAAGGGAGAAAGAAAGAGACATCAGTGAGGCAGATTAGAGAGGTGGGCTGCCTAGCAACAGAAATCAAAATTGGTAGAAGTCTCTGTGACCTACATAACAGCGTGCCTGTGATGGTGTGGCATGACAAGCCGGCGATGAAAAGCCTTCGACGAGCTCCTGTCGCTTCGCCATACGTCTGCCATCATATACGATGCGTGAGCGCTGCTTTGAAACATAGAAGGAAGGGAAATAAAGATCTTAGAGCCTCGGGATGGAGAGCAATCGAGGTGATAGAATTGTATCAGCACACAAACCAACGTTCCAGTGCAAGCTTGGGTGACAAATTCAAAACTAAGATAACTCAATTTGACATCAAGACACATCAAGACACACTTGCGTTATGTTTTGTATACTTTCCCAGACTGGACAAAGGAATAAAATGAACTTCTTGCCAGGTTTTCCGGACCATCATCGCTAAATCTGTCAGATTCAGTTAGTTTGGAGAGCATGTTGAAAATGTAGAACATGTTTCAATACCTTTATTCAATCACCAGGCATTAAAAAAAAAAATCACACATTGATTGTGCTGTGGATTTGGG
The DNA here is from genome assembly GCA_030014215.1 of Clariallabes teugelsi. Classification (NCBI taxonomy): domain Eukaryota; kingdom Metazoa; phylum Chordata; class Actinopteri; order Siluriformes; family Clariidae; genus Clariallabes; species Clariallabes teugelsi. The sequence goes on along the minus strand of JAQMYG010000037.1, from coordinate 7,853,934 downwards.
ATTGTTATGTACAATATTACGAAGGGCGTTCAAGTCGAACTGCAACATTTGATTGTGCAGAATATCAAAACACAGTTATAAGAATAAAAACTCCCTTTATTTCGCTATATAATCCCCAGCTACACTAATGCACTTATCCCAGTGTTTCACCTGTGCTTGGATACCATCAAGGTAGAGAGTTTTCTCAGTTCACCAGAGCCAATGATTGGACTGCATGCTTCATGTTGGAAACGCTGGCCTCCCAGGAACTCCTTTAATTGCCCAAACATGTGGAAATGGCTTACAGTGATGTCAAGACTGTACGGAGGATGTGGCAATAACTCTCAGCTGAGTGCACCATTCAAATATTTTCCCGCGGCTACTGCCAGTACCGTGCTTGAAGTCTTCTGTAAATGTCTATCAATCTTCAATCATGAAACATTTCACCACAGGTCCTGGTTTGACAGGCCTCGTCCCTGCAGCCGAACCAGATTCAGGGTTTAGTATTGGCTTTGGAGAAACAGTATGAATTTCGGCACTGCTGGATGCTGTCACCACTGTTGGCCTTAACTACACAACATAAAGGTTATGAATGGGTTCGAATAAAACAAGAACAGTGGTTATACACAGAACACCAGAGGTGTGACATGTCATGGACAGTTTAACCCCGCTTCCCTCAAACATTACAACCGTTTATTTTGTCTTGAGGCTTTTTTTTTTCCTTCTCGTCACTAACTGTTCATGAACTCACACAATAGCTGCACTGTTCCAAAATTGCAGGATATTCTGGAGCCTGCGCGGCTTTTGTGTTATTCTGAGAATTTCAGTGTTTGTTTTAAAAATATTATAACATATTTTCATGCATAGTTTCCTGCCGTGCTTAGACCGCCATTTCTTTTCCCTTTTGCCTTTCCACCTCAGGCAATTTTAGCCCTGGACATAGCTGCCCGATTTCACACCAAGGCTTTCAGCTGGCTCCTTAAAGGCCGAGTTTAACTTGATGCATTCATTTGTGCTGACTGCAAGCTATGTAAGTAAGAGCTATAGTTACTGTGTGTGTAACAGTGAGTTCAAATAAGGGGGGTGATTTTAAACCTTGGTTTTTCATCCAAATGCTGCTGATTGTATTAGTCTAAAAATGAGTAGATAGTATATACTTAAGCATATATATAAGTGTAAGTGTGTGTGTGTGTGTGTGTGTGTGTGATTAAAGTGGGCACCCATGCTGAGCTGAAAGGATCGCTTCGTAGTCCCTGCTGCGGCGCGACTGCCGCTTTTTCATGGAAAGCATCTCTTTTGGGCCTGCAGCTTTTCAATGCGCTCATTTACACATCAAAACACAGTGCGAAAGGAATAGTACTCTGGGGGCGGTGGAGGGGAGAGGGAATGGGTGTAATGAGGGGTGCTTTTTATTCCCCCCCCCCCCTCCCCTCTCTCTTTTCTCTTTCTTCTTTCCCGAGGGCTGGGTGGATGTTGGTGGGTTGATAAGCTGAGATGGGGTAGGAAAGCCATCCCGTAATGATTGCGTGTGTGGTTTTTTTTTTTCTTTTTTCTATTCAAACACATGGCAGCGACTCGGACATCAGACGGATGGTGATCAGCATTTCTCAGTCTGCATGCGCTTTGTGTTTCGCCTATACCTACTTGTGATTTAGCTCATTAAGGAGATCACATTAAGATGATGCAGGAAAATCATGTATGCCCGAGAAAGCTGGGAAAAATAGCTCGAGTCACTTCAGGTCTATGAATGGGGAACGCTGATTAAAGCAAGACTCCAGCGTTACGACCTAATCCCTATCCCTTGCACCTGGAGCGTAGGTGAATTTGCCATTGATTGTTATTTCAAAGTATTGATCTTTGTTCTGAGAAAACCATAGAAACTTGCTTGAAACGCACCGATAATGGAAGTTTAAGAGCACTTGTTGGATTTGTTTTGTTACTCACATCTTTAAGCAGTACTTTTTAAGGCCACTCACTCACCGTCTATATCGTTTTATCCTGTTTATAGGTTCGCGGGGGGCCTGGAGCCTATCCCAGGAGGCGTAGGGGATGAGACACACACACGCTCGTTTATACACGACAGGCAATTTGGGAATCTTTGGACTGTGGGAGGAAACCGGAGTACCTAGAGGAAACCCGCTACACACGGGGAGAATATGAAAACGCCGTGCACATTGACCCCCAAGGTGGGAATCGAACCCGGAACCTAGAGGTGGAAGGCGACAGTGCTAACCATCACAGGCAATTTTCCGCCTTGACTTTTTACATTTGTAAATATTCCAGATAAAGTTTGTGAGAATTTCTTTTGAGACTTTTATAGAGTTTTGAATTCATGCTCTATATTCCTTAAACATGTATTAATCAAATTTAACAACTCCCATTAGATTTCCATTTTAACTCAACGAGATTTTTATTACTACATGGAACCCTGACAGCATTCTCGTCTTTGGTCAGCACATGTATCCTGCAGCCGCTATGGAGAAATTAATTTTAAAACTCTGATTTATTACTGTAGGTTGTAATATAAGATCAAGGTGAACTACCAGGGAAAGTGTATAAATCTATAATTAATGGCTCTGCAACACAAAATATTAAATAATTGAGTTACTACAAGTGAGCAAGTATGTGTATTCATGTCTGTGTGTGTGTGTGTGTGTGTGTTCATGAATGTTTGCTAGCTTTGACCTCGTGTCTGTGGGCAGGGTCACATTAGTTCCATGTTGTGACACTCTCACTCGCATATGCTTTCTCTCTCACCAGCTGCAGTTTGCTGGCATTGTGAATGTTAGTGGACCCCACTCTGGAGAGGCAACCCGAGCTGAAAAACACCAACGCACACCGCCATAAAATAGCACCGCCGACTTTACTATGTCAGCACTCCTTTGAACACTACGGCTCATGAAAAGAAAGCTCTGCTCGCTAAGGTTGCCTCCGGGGAACCGACTGCTATTGTAACCCATTTTCATTAAAAACCGAGCTAAATAAATGACTTAAATCGCTCACCTTGGGTCAAATTAAAAAAAGTAAAAGTCTTGTATAATTAAAACGGTGTGTACAAATTCAACATTTTATTGCCTATCAACTTTTTCCAAATTCTTTCCAATATTAGTGGTCTGTAAGCTACACTACATGAAAAAAACAAAAAAAAATCGTGTTAATAATTGTTAATCCCCAATGCTGCTAACTTATCTGTCTTTTATAGTGGAAATTTAAGACCTTGGTCCAAAAACAAACAATCGGTCGAGGCTAGGGAAAGTGACCGGCTAGCACTGGACCATGTGAGTGATCCAGATGTGTAGCACAGGATGCTAACGTGACGAGTCATTGTGTTCAACTGCTGTTCCAGGAACCTGGGCTTTGTCACAAAAGTGTCAGAAAAAACACTTGTTAAATAGGTATCTTGAATGGATGACTCGGACAAAAGGAACATCTACTATGTAGGACCATTTGGTACCTGTGTACTTGCTCAGTATGTGTCTTCAGCAAATGATTTAGAAGTTTGCACCCACGCACCACGGTGATAAAGTGTGCGTGAGACCGGACGCTTAGCATTACAGCTACTCGCACACCAGCATCCACTGAATCAGAGCTAAAAATATCTGAATGGATTAAGTCTTCAGGTGCATCTTCAAAGGCAGTAGATGCTTCAAGTGCAGCTGTTGAGGCAAACAGTAAGAAATACATTTGGAAGACACCAGGCTCCGGATCAAGCAGCAGGGAAAATGATCTCATTTGCATGACTGGCTCACATCAAAGGACTGAAAACGCATTGCTTACAGGGACGAAGGAGGCCAGGTGTATGATTATCATCAAATTAGTACAATATTTTAGTCCTGTCTATGATTGTACTGTTACAAAACAATCTAAATGTGTTATATTTTTTGTGACATTTTGAGTTAGGTATTTCTTTTTAATTCACAGTTAATTTATCTGGAGGGATTATTCATGTCATGTGATCAGCTTTAATCATGTTTTTATGAAAAATATAAATTTTAGCACTGAACAGATCGATCATATATTTTACACCTCACATGAAAACCAGATGTGGCTCAATTTTAAACATCTTTTTTTTTTAAATGTGGATAAATACAACCATTTCTGAGTCTTGACATTTTCCCTCACATATAAATGCTGACATGACAAATCCAATGTCGCTGTTTTCACCTTTCTCTATCTTCATTAATTTTCTTTCTTGTGAAGAGAAATATAATAAAATGCGTAACAAGGAGATAAAATATTCCACATTGTGGACATGTGAACATGTGCGTTATTGTCAGCATGTTAATCAGACACATTGAACATTTCTTAATCCTAATCTCTAAGATCAACCTTGTTTTACACACTTACTAACAAAACTTGGCGAAAACCTCACGTCCCAGAGTGCCCCTGTCTGAATGGGCAGTTCAGAGGGAGCCCCCCCCTCCATTTAGGGCCCCTGAAAGAGTCTCTCAAGGTTTCATTTGCATTTGAACCAAAGCCCACTTTTTCACATGCAAACCAGCTACTTCATCTAAATATTTGCACTGCATTGACCCAACTTCTCCAAGTCATATTATTCCATGTGGCAAGTCTGAGACAAGAATCAGAGGCTTGCTTCTACTACCCTGAATGCAAATGCAACAGTCCGGCACTATCTATTCACAGTTTAGAGTGAAATAGCAGCACATCTACCTTGCTAAGGGGCGTTTTTTTTATTCTAAGCCTTAACATGCCATTTTTAAGAGGTAAAGGTTTGCGAATAAATGCATTGCTTATCAGTATATTCTATGATTTTCTGATTTTGGGAAAAAATTATAATTCTCTATATTAGGAAAAAAAAAACGAATCTTGCAGATGGAAACAAACTAAACTTTATCTGACCATCAATATCAGAACAAACCATTTCTGAACAGAGGGGGAGGATCTAATACTGCCAGTCTCCAAACACTGATAGTGTCCATGCACAAGATAAGATAAGATAATATATCAAAATTTTAAATAATTTATTCGAGACAGATATATAAAATATAATTTAATATAATTTTTTCCCCCAAAAAAGGCACTTTTTCTTAATTTGGCCCATCAATACAACTTGTTTACAAAGAGATACGGGCCATTCCTTGAAAAGACCAAGACCAAACTAAATTAAATATATACACAATAAATAAAAACTTTCAGAACACATAAATGCCATGGATTGAGCTAAATGTGGACAAGAACATGTCTTATACCTCGATGCACGCCTGTTTCTTTGTGTGCACCAGATAAAGAACTGCATAATTGAGGTTAGATTTTTTTGCACTGCTACAGAAAGCAATAATAAACATATTCCCTTTAATAATAAAACACTGATTTCAGTCCATTCTTTAGTGAAAAGCTGCAACATTTAGCTTTCGGAGTGTCCATTTTTCACAACTTTCACTTACTTTGCTGAGCATGGACAAATTGTCTTTAAGCCTGGTCTCAAACACTGTCATACACGCAGAGAGGAGAAGTAAAAGTCCATAGAGCACATTACAGATGAGGTCACTCTCTCCGTTTCAGCGCCATTTCCATACGCACAAACAGACGCTCGAGTTCTTCTCATACATGCGTGGGGCAGTCTGAGTAGGGGTCAGTCTTGGACATGTGCAGTACCACGGCTGGGGCTTTGTAATGGCAGTGGCTGCTACTGCAGCTCCCTCCACTACAGGGCTTCCTGTTAGTCCTGTCTGCCAGTTTCCGGCTGCACAGCCCCTGCCAGGTCTGCAATGTCTTGGAGCTCCACACCCATACACCACTGGTGATGCCTACCACCAGCGACATGAAGATCTTCAGCATGAACACAGCCACTGTGGGCACGGACGTTTCCAGACTGCAGTCCTCGTTCCTTCTGCCTGGAAAGGTAGTGCACTTGCTTTCCAGACCTCTGAATTTCCAGTAGTCCATATTGAGGCGTTCGTAGAAGTAGCAGATGATGACACACGTCGCAGGAACAGTGTAAAGAATGGAGTAGATGCCAATCTTGACCATTAGCTTTTCCAGCTTCTCCGTGTTGGTGCCTTCGGTTTTCATCACCTTCCGTATGTGGAAAAGTGCAACGAAGCCAGTGAGGATAAACGACGTTCCGATGACGAGGTAGCAGGAAAGTGGCACCAGGACGAAGCCCGTTAGCGCCCCTACGTCCATGCTGCCCACATAGCACAGCCCCGTCAACTCGTCACCTGCCACCCTCCTCATTGTGAGGATGACTATAGTCTTTAATGCAGGTATGCCCCAGGCGGCCATATGAAAGTAGCTGCTGTGAGACTCGATGGCTTCATGACCCCATTTTTTTCCTGCAGCCAGGAACCAAGTGAGTGTAAGAATGACCCACCAGATTGAACTGGCCATGCCGAAATAGTACAAAATGAGGAAGACTATGGTGCAGCCAGTGCTCTCGAGCCCCTCTTGGATAATATAAAGTTCCCCGTTCTCACGGTCACAGGCAATGTTCTCTGCTCCAGCGACTGAGCGGATGATGAAGGCTACAGAGTAAACATTATAGCACATGGAGAGGAAGATGATCGGCCTCTCAGGATATTGAAAGCGATGAGGGTCCAGGAGGAAGGTGAGGACTGTGAAAGATGTAGAAACGAAACACAAAGTGGACCACACAGCCATCCAGATAAAAGCGAAATCTTTGTCCTGTCTGGACCAGAACACATCTACGGCTGAGGAGCAACGCGGCGCACAAGACTCACTCTTCTCCACATACTGAAATTTCTCCGGGTTCTCGCAGACCCCCACGGGGCCCCCTGGACGCCCGCTTCCCGTCCCGGGCTGTTTGGGTCGTGGAGGCACCGGAAGCATCCCTTCTCCTTTCTTAGGCTCCGGTTTGGTGTCGTTCTCCGGCGCTTCCATGCACAACGCGTTCGGGTCGTTCCTGATAGGCAGTTTAGAGCAGTTCAAAGAATCCGGCCAGGGATAATTAAACTTCTCCATGATCGGAGAGCACTTCTGACGCGCCTGTTCGCACATGGGTTTGCAGGCGGGGATGGAGGTGGAAACCTCGTCCGCGCACATGGGTGCGAAGAGAGAACAGAGGAAGAAACGCAAGTTGGCATCACAGCCGTATTCCACGAGCGGGGCGAATTCATTCAGCTTAATCTCTGCCTCCTTTTGATTGTCGTGGTCCATGAAGTTGGGCATCCGGGTCATGTTGTATCCGATGCCCTGGCACATCGGAATGACGATCGGCTCACATTTAGCTGGTCTCCCTCTCTCAAAGTCATAAGCACTTATCTCCAGAGTGTAGGCTGTGACCATGAGCTGGCAACAGAGAGAAATGACAAGCTTTAATGCTGAAGCTTCCATGGTGGAGGTTTTATGAATGGAGAAAAAAAAATATCCTCAGATAGGCAGGTAGGAGATAAAAATGTTTTTAGATTAATTTATATTCCAGATGTTGAGTAAGACATCTGTCCGATCTGTCACTAGGTCCTGCGAGATTGATGCGAGAGAGAGCAACAGAGCGACAGAAAGACAAGTCGGGTCTCCGTTTTCACTCGCAGTTCCTCGGCGCATTCTGCGTGTTTAAGCGGGTCGGTGCGCAGCTCCGCGTCGGACTCCCGAGAACACTGAACTTTCTTTTTCCCCCGCGCTGCTCTAAAGCGCGGCCGGTAGGCGGGGCGTCAGTAATGTGGGCGGGGCCTCCACCTCAAGCTGTGCGCGCGAGCCCGCTCGCGCTCTCTCTCTCTCGCGCTCTCTCTTTCTCTCTCTCTCACACACACATAAACCTCCATCTAACTAACACTCAATACAGCCTCTGTTTCCTGAGAGACAAAACATCTTCTGATTAACTTTACTATAAACTCCATCTTCTGGGTCAATATCTCATTAATGAAAGATCTGCCCAGGCTGCTTTGCTATTTACTTCTGATTACACAACAACACAGTTGCTCGTACTGGATAAACATGTTGACATGTTGGATCGCACTGTTTGCATTTGTCTCTCCCTTCTTTTCAAGCAACTTAAAAACTTTTTGCATGCGTAAAAGTCAGAAGTTTGGGCTTTTAAAAGGAGCAGACCTTAAGAAGGGGAGATGATGATGATGATGATGATGATGATGATGATACAAAATAGAAATAAATAACAATACATTTCATTCAGATTTATACGAACAAAATGTAGGCGCCACAATGGCTAAGTGGTTAACACTTCCAGGGTTGAGGGTCCGATTCCCGTCTCGGGTTTATGTGTATGGAGTTTGCATGTTCTCTCCCCGTGCTTGGTGGGTTTCCTCCAGGTACTCTGGTTTCCTCCCACAGTCCAATGACATGCTGATTAGGCTAATTGCCATTCCCAAATTACACACACCCGTAGTTTGTGGTGCACACTATGTTGGCCAGAGGTCCTACGATGGTTGAAAAAATGGGAATAAATACAATAATCACTACTGGCCTCCACAGTCCCTAGTTGAACTACACAGGTTCCTATGGATGGAGAGAAAAGTGCATTTCAGCATTTCACCATTACAAGAACAAGACAACAACAACAACAAAAAATCCGGGTTCGAGTTTGCATCTTCTCCCTGTGCTTGGTTTCCTCCCACAATCCAAAGACACAAATTGCTCATAGTGTGTGTGTGTGTGTGTGCCCCGATGTATTGGCACCCCATCAGGTTGTACCCCGCCTCCCCTTCAGGCCCCCTGTGACCCTGTATGCAGAATATAGTGATATATACTGTAGATGATGAGTGAGTGAGTGAGAAACAAAAGGAGATTGTTAGAAATGAAAGGCTATTGTTCCCATCTAGTGGCTGTGTGATGAACAGCACATCCTCACTGCTTCAGCTTTTTCTGTAACTTGTAACTACATTTGTGTGTGTGTGTGTGTGTGTGTGTTTTTTTCCCCAGTGAAGAGTTTACCCTGAGATTATCAAGAATAACATACTTTGATTCCTGCCTCGGGTCTGTATGCATGGAGTTTGCATGTTGCTTTGTGCGTTTCTTCTGGATACTCTGGTTTCCTCCCACAATCCAAAGACATGCAAATTAGGTTAACGGTCCCCAATTGCCTGTAGTGTGTGAATGGTGAATGGAGATCCTACCACCACCATTGGCCTCCACAGTCCTAATCCTAGTTGGACTACAGAGATTCCTAGATGAATGAATACAAATTTGTCCTTTGCACATCCTAGCTTGTTAGAAAGTGCAGAGTCAGCCATGAACAGACCCAAGAGTATCAGCTCACCAATGCTTGGTCTTGACCCTCTGGTCAGGTTTGGGGTTTTGATCAGTATCCCAGAGCCTTAATTTTTAAACTATAAAAACCACCATGCTCTTACCAGAAATAAAACTCTGGCCATGGTGTAAAAGCGGCAAATCCTAACCACTAACTCAAGCTTAGATCTTAAGCTTAAACGTGGATCTTATTTTTTTTTTTTTTTAAATAAAGGTCTACTATGTTGTCCAAGTTTCCAGGTGAAAGATATGTGTTGAAGGTACAAAATGTAAACATGTAACCCAGTGACAATTGTACCATTTTTGTAAAGTTTTTTTTTCCCCTGAGAGATTAGAAATGTAAGACCAAACAAATCTTTTTGATAGAGCTTCAGTATGCATTTAAACTTTTGCACCCGCAGTGTAAGAATGTAGGGGATTATCAGATCTGAAGTTGGCACACACACACCCACACACACACACAGTCTTGAAGTAAGCACAGTGAGTCTGATACCCATCCGGCGCAAGGGAACACCAGACAGACAGATTCATATCAGCCCCAGAGGCATGTGGGATATATAGTATGCTTTATTTTTTGTAAATTAGATTTCGTTTTTACTCACAGGAACGTCTAATTTAGTTTCATAGAAAACCTGCTTTGACTTCAAACATGTGACACTTTAAACCTTAACGCTAAATGAGGGACGGGTCAAAAGACATGCCTTTCAGTTGCCTTAATCTTTCCACTTCTGTACAAGGGCTCTAACTAACGCTGACTTAAGATGAGTATCATGTAACAACACCAGACTTATCAGAAACACCCCCACTCCTTTCACCTTATCTGAACACAGAGACATACTTCTGTGCTCTGGCCTGATTTTTACTCCAGGATCAGCCTCCGTAGTACATAAACAAACTCAAAAAAAAAGTGAGCATGTTAAACTGCTCCCAGATCAGTGATTAGCAGTGCCTTTTAAAACTTTGATCGTGTAGTTAGAACTAAATCAACTTTGAGCAGAAGTGATGAGAGAACAGGTGATTGCAATATATCCATGACCCCATTTTCATTATACTGTAGGAGATTAGCTGTCTCCGTATCTCTCTGACAGAGTGTAATGGGACTTCGACTACTTTAAGAGTCAATCTTTATCATGATGCCTTTTCTGCTCCACCAGATCTCAACCAGAGCTTATAAAACAGTGAGTTTAAACAGTAGAGGACAAGCATTGATTACACCAAAGAGCTTTTAACTCTAAGGCTATGATCCAGATCTATAAGGACACATACCCCAATATTTCAAACTTCATCAGTAGTCTATACATGCATCATGAAGAAAATTCCCTATGATGAATGAAGCTTTTAAAGAAGCGATTTCTTTGAGTAGCCTTTTTCTAAAATGCACTTATCTCTTCATCCATCTAGGAATCTCTGTAGTCCAACCAGGGACCATGGGGGCCAATGGTGACCCTTGTATTTATTCCCATTTTTAGAACCAGGGTAGGCCCTTCGGTCAACATTCACACTACATTCACACTACGGGTGCATGTAATTTGGGAACGCCAATTAGCCTAATCTGCATGTCTCTGGACCATGAGAGTAAACCTGGAGTAAAGTACCTGGAGGAAACCCACCAAGCACGGGGAGAACTTCAGGAGTCAAACCTGGACCCTGGAGGCAACAGTGCTAAGCACTACTGAAATGCACTTGCAAAACAAAAATCCTCTCCAAACAAAATCCCATATAAAGTTGAGCAGCGAACAAACTTTTTCATTCAGTCATCGTCTATACCGCTTTATTCTGTATTCAGGGTCGATGGGGCCTGGAGCCTATACCATTTTTGTTGTGTGGAAATGAAGAAATTAGCCATTGCAAGGCGATATTTTAAGAGGGTATTTTTAAATTTAGATTTTAGTCTCTCTTTTTTTCAACACATGTCCACAATGCCCTGCTGAACTGGCCATTTGATTAAACACAGAAATACGCATAATAGTTTTACCCTCAGTCCACGTGGCAGAGGTTTGGACACTGAGTGTATACTGAACTGCAGTTTTAAGTGTGAAACCATGACTGTCCTTGGAGGGTATATTTTTGAGACAGAAGATTTGCGCATGTGGGGAAATATATTTATATATTTTGAATTTTATTATTTTCACAGTCGTTATTTTTTGGTCAGACAGAAACTAAACGCTGTTGAACAATGCCCAAGTCGGCCTTGCAAGCTAATGGAAATTCAGCCCTGTGGCAGCTGCGGCTGGTTGTATGAAGATGGTAGTATTGTGTGATCAGACTCTGTAGCCAGGATGGTGTGTGTGTGCGCGTGTGTGTGTATGTGTCTCTATCAGACTAGTATCCAGGCTGACAGGTTGACCCTGGTCGTGTGTCACATTCTGAGCCGAGTTATCTGTGAGTGAGAGGAGCATGGCATGACCCAGGATAAGAAAGGAATGGAAACAATGCCATCAACTGTAATTAGACGAGAGAAGGCATATGTGTCGGTGTGTGTGTGCGCGCAAGTCTTTGTGTGTTGTAGAAAGAGGGTATTTGTATTTAATTCCCAGAGTAGATAGGCACTGGTGCCTTTTATTTATTTTATAGAAAGACTGGTTGTGTAGAGAAAAAAAAAACTAAGGAAAATAAATTATGTACAAGTCATGTCGTTGTCAAAAAAAAAAAAACAGGCAAAAAATATGTACACTGCAAAAAGTGAGAGCAAGTGAAAATATCTTGAATCTAGTGACATAAATTTGCAATTTCTCAATATAAGATTTTAACAAAATATATTATTATTTAACCTATTTTCAAACAGATTTTACTAGTTTACTGGCATAAATTTCTTGTTCTACTGGAAGATCATTTTTGGACAAATTTTACTAAGTTTGTAAACATTAAATGTTAAGCGTTTCAATAAATAAATGCTTAAAATGTAATGTTTACAAACCTATTAAAATGTGTCTAGAAATAGCTTTAAAATTTAACATTTTCTGTTTTTTACATACAAAGTAAAAGCAACTGTTTTTTGCAATGTAAAAACACAATAAGCTAAAATTAAGGTAAAATAAGCAAGCTTAATTAATTAAGGTAAAATAAGCTAAAATTCTAATCAGTTAAATACAGTAAAGTTTTACAAAATGTCAATATCATAAATGATATAATGCACAAACATGTAAATAAGTTATTTTAATTGTTAAGGCAAACATTTTAGCTGCACCGATACAATACAATAGGACTACTGTGGCTTTGTAAAGTGCAGAGGATACAATGCTGTGAAAAAGTAGTTGCCCCTTCCTGATTTTATTTTATTTTTTGCCGTATTTGTCACGCTTAAATGAATCAGATCATCAAATACATTTTAATATTGCAGCAAGATAATTTGAGTAAATACAGTTTGTAAATTATTATTCCATCTATTAAGGAAAAAAAATATGGTTCAAACCTACCTGGCCCTATGTGAAAAAGTAATTCTCCCCAAAACCTAATAACTGGTTGTGGCACCCTTGGCAGCAACAACTGCAATCAAGTGTTTGCGATAACTGACAATGAATCTTTCACATGGCTGTGAAGGAATTTTGGCCCACTGCTCTATGCAGAACTGTTTTAATTCAGCTACATTGGAGGATATTCAAGTATGAACAGCCTGTTTAAGGATCTCAGTCAGATTTCAGTCCGGGCTGTGACTAGACCACTCCAAAACCTTATTATTTTTTTTTTACTTTTTTGCCATTCAGAGGTGGACTTTCTGGTGTGTTTTAGATCATTGTCGTGCTGCATAACCCAAGTGTGTTTGTGTTTGAGGTCATGAACGAATGGCTGGAAGCACAGAATTCATGGTTCTATCAATTGTGGCAAGTCATCCAGGTCCAGAAATTGTAAAGCAGCCCCAGACCATCACACCACCACCACCATGTTTGATTGTTGGCATGATGTTCTTTTTTATGAAACGCTGTGTTAGTTTTACACCAGATGTGGCAGGACACACATATTCCAAAATGTAAAACTTTTGTCTCATCAGTCCAAAAGTCTCGGGGATAATCAAGATGTTTTTTTTGGCAAATTTTGTGTTCTTTTTGGTCAGCAGTGGCTTTCGCCTTGGGACTCTCCCATGGATGCCATATTTGCCCAGTACCTTTCTTATTGTTGGATCATGAACACTGAGGCAAGTGAGGCCTGCAGATAGATGTTTAGATGTTGTTTTGGGTTCTTTAAGAGTTCATCGATGAGTCCTCGTTGTGCTCTTGGAGTAATTTTGATACATCTCCTTGAAAGGTTCACCACTGTTCCACTGTTTGTGGATAATGGCTCTCACTGTGGTTTAGAAATGGCCTTGTAACTTTTCCAGATGAATACATACCACTTACTTTGTTTCTCATCTGTTTCTTTGGATTGTGACATGATGGCATGCTTCACTTTGTCAGACAGGTACTATTCAAGTGATTTCTTGATTCAACAGGTCTGGCAGTAGTTAGGCCTGGGTGTGGCAAGTGGAATTTAACTCAGCTTTCCAATGTGTCTAATTACAGTTAATTCATGATTTAGCAAGATTATAATTCTAATTCATGATTATAATTATATAGATTATATATGCAGTGCATCTGGAAAGTATTCGCAGCGCTTGACTTTTTCCACATTTTGCTATGTTACAGCTTTATTTCAAAATGGATTAAATTAATTATTTTTCTCAAAATTTTACAAACAATACCCCATAATGACAACATAAAAAAGTTTTTTTTTAATCTTTGCAAATTAATTAAAAATAAAAAAACAGAAAAATCACATGTACATAAGTATTCACAGACTTTGCCATGACTCAAAACTGAGCTCAGGTGCTTCCTCTTTCCACTGATCATCCTTGAGGTGTTTCTACAACTTGATTGAAGTCCACCTGTGGTAAATTCAGTTGATTGGACATTATTTGAAAAGAAACCCACCTGTCTATATAAGGTCAGTGCATGTCAGAGCACAAACAAAGCCATGAAGTCCAAGGAATTGTTTGTAGACCTCCAAGACAAGATTGTATCAAGGCACAGATCTACTTTGCAGATGCACTGTCATGATTTGCTCATGATTTAGCATTTATTTTTTGCCTTAATGAATGAAATCATCATTTAAAAACTACATTTTTCTTTTACTTAGGTTATCTTTACATAATGTTTGAAGATCTGAATCATTCAATTGTGACAAATGTGTGAAAAATAAATAAATAAAACAGGACGGCATTATAAATAAATGGAATGTCAGTTTACAGTGGTACCGTCATCATGATTTTTAAGGAAAAATGAGAATATTAGGATTGGAAGCAGAAATGTCAGGGACCAAAACAGAATAAGAGTTGAAACTGAGTTCTGAGATGTTTGATAAGTTCATCATGTGGGCAGAAGTGTGTCCTTGGTTTATAGAGCTTACAAAAAAAAATACTACTGTTCATCTATTATTGGACCTAGAGCCATTGAATTGCGTTTACAAGCATTATATTTGACCTTAGAAACGCAATAAACACATCCTAACACATACATCATAGCAATTCTCTCATAAAGAAGCCTCTGTTCATGCTCCACATTTCACCTCATAAACAAAGCGGTTTATTAAAGTTTGAAGCCTTGTCCCAGCCCGTCTATAATTTCACACTGTCAGCAGGGTGGGCTGCATGACGGAGCTTTGAAATTACAGCTGATCACGTATCACTCATATAAACACACCCTAAGACAATAGAGGCTAGAATTGTAATGCAACCCCACTGCTGCGTGGTTAGTGTGTCTCTGTCTCGTTCATGCTTGTCCACACACATATGCATGAAGTGTACAACAAAATGGGCATGTGTGACAGGAGGTGATGGATGGTTCCTATTAAAGCTGTGTAAAGGGAGATCTTTAGGGCGCACCCCACACATTGTTATCTGCTTGGGTTATGTCATTATTTCAGTCTTGACATTCAGCTGAACAGGTTTGCACTTGAGCTTTATTATACGTGAATGTTGTGGGCTATTCAGTATGTGATGTGTACATAATACACAACAACTGATCCTTAAAAACAGTACTGTACAAACTTTAGAATGGAAACAAATTATAGATCTGTAGATGGAGGAAGCTCAAATGTTTCATCCCTGACCCTAATTCTTAGAGCTATATATTGTGTTATATGCATTGGAGAATCAAATATTCTTTGTAGATTATTATTGTAGCCCATTTCAGTGCCTCATTTCTCAATTTGGCTGCCCTAAACTTGAATTCATTTCACAATTCACCATACCTCGATGTGCTTACCGACTGATTCTGAGCCGGTTTATTCAAATGATCAATATAGTGTTTAATATTTTCAGAAACATGCATTGTGTCACTTTAATCTGTTACCAAGGTACCAACTTAAATCACTCCAGATATAACAAAGAGAATTAGTCTTATGGATACTATAAAACATGGGTGATAGGGAGCACATTAGAATTTCCCAGTTAGACAAAATGGCTCCAGCCAAGACATTTACATGAATATTCATCGCAACACAGGACATAAGTAGTATTACCATAAAAGGAAAGAGGAAGGCACAATAAGGATGCTGTTTTATGGACATAGATGCATGGGAAAGTTTTGTATCAGTATGGCGTTGTTCCCTCTTTTGCAGCTATAACAGCTTCCACTCTTCTTGGAAGGCTGTCGACAAGATTTTGGAGTGTTTCTGTGGAAATTTGTGCCAGTTCATTGTGTAGAGCATTTATGAGGTCAGGCACTGATGTTGGACGAGAAGGCCTGGCTCGCAATCTCCCTTCCAGTTCATCCAAAAGGTGCTTGATGGGGTTGGGTTCAGGGCTCTGTGTGCGGGCCAGTCAAGTTCTTTCACACCGACACTCATCAAACCATGTCTTTATAGTCCTTGCTTTGTGCACTGCATCACAGTCATGTTAGAACAGAAAAGGGCCTTCCCTAAACTGTTACCACAAAGTTGGAAGGGTAGCATTGTCTAAGATGTCTTGGTATGATGAAGCATTAAGTTTGTATTTACTGTGGATAAGGGGCCTGTTTGAAACACCTGAATTCAACAATTAATAGGTTTGGACAAACACTTGTGGCATATAGTATATATATACTGTATAGTGTAACATTGGATCTCAATTAGTGTTTCTGGTGATGAGGGAGCTTCTTAGGTATGAAATATATTCAGCATATGTTGAAATAAGATGAAATGAAAAGTTGCTTCTTAGTGTTCCATTATTTTTGGTCCAATTTTGCATTTAATTTGCGCCTATCAATGTAGACATCATTCAGTTCACTCTTCTGTTATTTTGTAAAAGCATAGCAGCGAAGCTGTGTCTTGTGTAGATAGCTCATGAGGTGCGCTGTTATTCTCCGAAAATGTAGCCTGGAAGTGTGGTGACTTCTGATGATTTCAAAGAGTTTCTTAATTAACATTTCTGCACACTGAATTAGTTACTTTTAAAAGATTTGGCTTATAAAGCAGCTGTCTTCAAAATACATTTTTACTCTAGTGCGTAAAGCCACATGATAATGGCAAGTCAGGGTTCGGGTTATGGATTGAAAACCCGGGAAGCAAGCGCCAATGGGAATGGAAGTTGAGAATAACAAGGACATACACATCTTCTTATGTATACACCATTCAGTCAGACATAACATTATAATGCAAAACATTAAACACAGTATTGTGTAGGAGCCCCACAGGGCATGACTTCATAAGACCTCTTGGAGGTGTGCTATGGTTTCTGGTACCAGGATATTAGTGGATTGATTGGATTGAGGTCTGGGGAGTTTGGAAATCAGATCAACCATCCTGAACTCTTTGGCTACTGAGCCTCAAACACAGGAACCTGTGATGCACTGGGTGTTCTGATACCGTTCTATCACATCCAGCACTGACTTATTTCAACAATTTGTGCTACATTGACATTTTGTGGAATCAGCTTTTGGTCCTTACAGGCATAGATGAGCCATCCTGTCACCAGATTACTTGTACTGTATATAATTTATAATTATAAAATGGTGGTGTATATGCCATCACTCCTTTACCTTCAGATTTGAAAAACCTGGCAAGAGAGAGAGAGAGAGAGAGAGAGAGAGCATATACTCTACTGCTGTTTGCAGTCTGGTGAAATTGCAAGGTGCCCAGGAAAGCAAATATTTGAAAGAATTCCTGCTGAAGAAATTTCTGTTATTTCTGCAGAATTGAATGAAAATGCCCTAATAGCAGTATTGCTCACACACATACACACACACACACACTCTCTGTCTTTTCACACGCCATGGCACAGACACTAAGGCAAAATATATTTGGGTATCAAATGTGACTGATGGGCAGAGCAGGTTTCGGAGAGAAAGCTTTAAAAGTAGACTTTGAATGCAAAACTGGAGGATTACTCTCACACTGCCTACATTAACTAAAAAAAATCAGAGAACTGAGACAAAGAGTCAGCGGGATAGTCAGATGCGTAGACATAGAATGAGAGAAAGGAAGTAGCTTCATCTCAATTTGTGGCACTTAGCTCTCAATGCTGTTACTTTGGAAAGCTGAAAGTTTCCGGGCAGAAACATGATTGCTGGAAACAAGCAGAATTACTGTACTACTGTGTGGTTACTGTTGTGCTCCATAAATTACACACACACACACACACACACACACACACACACACACACAAGTATATGTACGTATGTATATATAGTATATAGATGTGTGTGTGTGTGTGTGTAATTTTGTGTGGTCGGAATGGTTAAAAAAAACTCGTGTGTATGCACTGGACAGGGTAATTTCCTGAACTATTAATCTGTGTCTGTGGTTAGAATGATTTAGAAGCATATTAAAAATGTTCATGGATTGTGCATCCAGGAAGGAGGGGGGGTAAGAATTAAAACAATTTTCTTTTACAGTTCCTTTGCCCGTGTCTCATTTCATATAAATTCTCTGGGAGAACAGATTGGCATAAGAAAAGCATAATGATTGTTCCATGACTTTCCATGATTTTATAAAACTCTACCTTGTCAGATTTCTTGCACTTTTGCCATTTCCAGAGTAACGCTGAACTCCGAAACAATGCCGCTTTATATCAGAAAATATGTTACATACATATATGTATAAGAAAAATATATCATCAACTAAACACATGAAACTCTTCATTAGCGCTTACATACGCATGGGAAAGCTGGGTTTTCCTTCATGGTGACGATCTTACTTAACTGATTTGGCCTCATTACTCTGCGGCACTCTGTCAGCTCCTGAGAGGAAAGAGCAAGGTGCTGTCTCTCTTTCTCACCTTTCAACCAGCTCTTTAGATCAACATGTCACAGCGAGTGTGTGTGTGTGTGTGGAGGGTAGGAGTAGATCAGCAGATCTGGGAACAGTCTGTAAATCAGCACTGCTGTCATAGATATCAAAATACATGCTCAATCAGCTCAATTACTGCTCACGTACTTCTCATTAGTGTCCTTCCAACAGCAATCAGCACCTGGATAGAGAAGGAGAACACACACACATTCACACACTCACACACATATGGAGCAATATGAAAATATGAGACACACTCTGCTCTTTTTTGAAAACATAGACAAACTCATACAAAGCACTGCAAATGATTTTGGTATATATAAAAAGTCATGAAATATATATTTTAATCAAAATTGTCATAAATATAATGAAATTCATCATATCTATTTGTATTTATATTCTAATCAATGTTAATTTCTTTACCATTATATA
>JAQMYG010000037.1:7810624-7820838 GCA_030014215.1 Clariallabes teugelsi | reverse complement strand
TGCATGGAGTTTGCATGTTCTCCCCGTGCTTGGTGGGTTTCCTCCTGGTATTCCGGTTTCCTCCCACAGTCCAAAGACATGCAGGTTAGACGAATAGGCAGTCCCAAATTGCTCGTAGTGTGTGAATGAGCATGTGAGTGTGTGTGTATGCTCCATGATCCCATGATCCTGTATACAGATAAAGCGATATAGATGATGCTGAGTGAGCAAGAATAGAATAGAAAAGAATCAAAAAATTTCAATACAATAAAAAAAACAGTTATAGTAAGTATACAGTTCAACGAAAGATAAAATCTTCAGTGTAAATAATACAAATCAAATATAAAAATTTGCAAAATAAAATAGAATAAAGTTAAATTAAAATAGAACATGATGACAGGAACTAACTAGTCTCATGGATGTTCCACAGAATTTAATGTAACTATAAATGAATAAAAAGTGCAAAGTGTCACTGTTTAATTAAATACTATTTGCTATGTGGTACATTTACATTGAGGCGCTTTTATCCGGAGCGACTTACAAAGGCGCTTTGAAGTTTCTGTCATTGGATAGATCCTTACACTGGTATAAGAAGAATAAAACACTGGGATATTTTGTTATAGGGTTTGTCTTATCATGTCTGACCATGCAAACTCTTCATGGATTATTTGCATATTACTTTCCGAACATGCGTGGACGGTCTTTGGATGGACAGAATGAATAAAATGTGTGTGTGTGTGTGTGTGTGTGTGTGTGTGCATAAATCTATTCAGGTTTATATGCAAACAAACATATTCACATAAATTCATACATATTCATGACGATGCTGTAAGTCGTAATGGTCGTGCCAGTCAAGCTACTTCAGAATGGGAAAGCTAAAGCGTACATGGCTGCAAAAAGGGTAAATAAAAGGAGTGGCAGACTGAGATGTTGTCTGTGTTACTCAGACAGGATGAGGATATTTGTTGAAACATGTCCACATCACTGTATGGTTGAAGAGCAGTGTCAAAAAGCATGTACTTTACATTACTTTAGACTTCTATCCCTAACACTTATATCATACCAATCTAGTCCCACAAAGTTTAGTAAGTCCACAGTATTATTGGAACCCATAATGTTTTTGCTTCTTTATTAAATTGGGATTAAAAGAATAAACATATCACAATTCTTAATGTATTATTAGTTACAAGTCATTATCATTATTATACAATCAGGCACAAATTTACAGTGGATTGTTGTATTGTGTGAACTGACAGACAGAAAGAGTTATCAGGATGGAATCTGCTGGCAAAGTACAATATTTATGTCTCGACTGAACTTTATGCTTTACCACAAAACCACCAAGTTGTACGTTTTTAAAAAATATAATAATAAATAATTTCCATTCATCAAGTGTGGTCTTTGTTGTTGCACAATCCTGAGGTTTTAAGATTCAAAGCTGTTACCATTTCACATTATTGGGTGAATATTAACCCAATGAAGTAGATTTTTCATTATAAAGAACATATTTAAAAAAAAATAATAATAAATCTTCTAAATCTTTAAATCACCAACACACACCAGACGATTCCGGATCATGACCCCATAACCTCGTGAGACTGACTTTATGAAATTATGCGGTATACTCTGTGACAAAGTGGCAACCTCAAAATTACAGCATGTGTATCCCAACGTCTAATTACTAAATTACTACAGCACCACGGGAAAGAATGTTTTGGAAGAATCTCGAGAGTATTTTCTCTCCATGCCTACATTTAGCTTATTGTACGGTGACTACAGAAATGAAGATTCATATTTCTCTGTGCGAATAGAAAAAAAAACGTTATTCTTGTTTTTTCTGTTTTTTAAACGGTTAATTCGCAGAAATATGAAACAACTTGCTATTTTTTTTTTTATCTCTTTGGCTCGCAGTTACAAACTCTGTCTTGTAAATCTCATCACTTTCAGAATGGATCTCTGCCCAAGTAGTGTAGTGTAACAAAATAAATTCGAGAAAAATGCTCCTGCTGCAGTGAGTAAAAAGTTCAAGCTAAATGAGTGCTGAGTTATGGCTCTGGTTCCCAGGGATGAGTTTTACTGTGCTGTAAGGCCTCTCGCGCTACTCACTATCTGGGCGTCTTGCCTGGAGTGTGTGATTTACAGCCTCGCTCTCATCTGCTTCCTTAGTCTAGGGACTCTGTGAACCAATCAGGGTTCAGACTGGCACAGGTCATGCTGGGAAGCACAGTTCCTAGGGGTACAGACTTGGTGAACTCATAAACAAGTTCTCTATCAACGGGAGCACAAAGGCCAGAAGGGGAAGTGCACGTTTGGGCTGCATTAGTTAGGGAAAGGAGAAGTGTTCTGCTGTTTTGTGGCTCTTTGGAAAGTTTGGGAGTCAGATTGAGCTGTGGACTGTGCGTGCTACTGCATGAATAATTTCTCCTCAGCTAGGAAAGATGAGATAAATAAATAAAAGATGCAGATGTTCCATGCTTTTTATTTGTGCGTTCAGAAACACCACGGGAGAACCTGAGGCTTGTTTTGCAGAATGCAAGAACATCAAATAGATATTTTAAAGAAAGGACAGTTCAAAAATATACGCTCCACTGAGAGAACCTTATTTTTATTTTCAGATTCAACGCTCTGATGGCGAGGTCCCAGCGGCGGGATGATGTGAGAGAGCTGGGAGATGCACAGATCTGTCGTTTGTAACACATCCGTCCCCCGGCTGCAAAATCCATAGTTAGAATACTAAGTAAGCTGAATTGTTTTACTTTCAGAAACTAAATATTATAAAAAAATATATGAGAAATTAAATTGTAGAGAAAGAGAAGGTGGAATTCAAATGCACCTTGGATTGAGGACTTGGAGGTGATGACGCCATCCTAAATCGTAATAGTCATACCTCTCAGATAATACATTGTTGTGATGCCAAGGTTTTTTTTTTTCTCTCCATCATTATATTAGTGCGCTTATTCATTTAGTAAAGTGCCTCTTATTAAAGGCTGTCTGTTGTATATCATGTCTTGAAAGAACAGTCTGTCTTCTGGAATCTGGACTGAATTGCTTTTTCACTTTCTCTTCATAAAGACAGCAGTACAAAGCATGAAAAGAGACCAAACAACCTGTTTTTTTAGAAGGAAGTATTTCCCTCCCTGTATGCAATTTAAGTGCATTTTGGTATTTAAAACTAATTTAAGTGCATTTTGGTATTTAAGTGCATGGGCTCCTCATGCTTTGTTGGGTTTCCTCCGGGTAAACCTGGTTTCTTCCTACAGTCCAAAGACATATTTCAAAAGTGTCTATGGTGTATGCATGAGCGTGTGCTTCAGTGTGTGTGTGCCTGTGCCCTGTGATGGGTTGCCACCCTATCCATGGTGTATCTTGCCCTGTACCCAAAGATTCCTGGGATAGGCTCCATTCCCCTGCAACCCCACTAAGCATAAATGGCATAAATATTAAATGGATGGTTAAGTTGATACCCTTTAAAACTGCTAACGTGAAATTGGCTTGAAACATGGTTCACACAAATGACAACACTTGGCCTGTCTAGGAATCTTTATAGTCCAACTAGGGACTGTGGAGGCCAAAGGTGATTACCATGGTATTTATTGCCATTTTATGACTGTGGTGGGACCTCTGGCCAACATTCACACACTATGGGCAATTTCGGAACAGTAATTAGCCTAATCTGTACATCTTTGGAATGTGGAAGAAAACCGGAGTCCCTGATGGAAACCCACTAGGCATGAGGAGAACATGCAAACACAGACCCCGAGGTGGGAATCGAACCTGGACCCTGGAGGTGCTAGGCGACAGTGCTAACCACTAAGCCATGGTTGGGCACCAATGCCTGTCTCTGGTAAATGTACTGAAGATACGCTGTTATGTACCAGCGGAGGTCATCAAACGTAGTCCAAAATATGGCGATATAAGCTACGGAATGCTCAGACCGTTCCCAAAGCTATAAGATAACCTAAAAACCAGCGATAGCACCTGACTTTATACTGTATGTACATTCAGCAAGAATTCAAGGCTAACCCTTTCTGGAAACTTAATGCTCATTGATTCAAATTCAAATTCAATTTTATTTGTATAGCACACAGGGCACTGGTGGCTCAGTGGTAAGTGTTTCGCCTGCCATGCGGAAGGCCCGGGTTCGATTCCCAGCCAGTGCCCAAACCCCCCAGCCACTGGATGCAGTGCTGGTCCCAAGCCCGGATAAAATGGGAGGGTTGCGTCAGGAAGGGCATCCGGCGTAAAAACCTGTGCCAAGTTCCAAGTTGTTGTGGGGACTGGATATTCCGCTGTGGCGACCCCTTGCCGGGCGCAGCCGAAAGACCAACAACTTTTAACAATTGACATTGTTGCAAAGCAGCTTTACACAATTAAATGAATTATTTACAGTAAGTTTGCATTCATTCATCTTTAGGAACCACTTTGTCCTGGTTAGAGGTCGCTGGACCCTGTCCCCGGAATACTGGAAGTGAGATGGGAATATACACCAGTCCATCGCCATCCACGCACACACACATACATATTCACCCCTAGGAGCAATTTACTACCACCTATTCACCTTTCACAGGGGGTGGGTTGGGGGTTGGAGGAAAACCTGGTGGAAACCCACTCAGGGAGATCATGGGAAACTCCACAGAGACAGTAACTCAAGCTCAGGATCAAACTGGAGACCCTGGAGCTATGAAGCTTCATTATTACTACCAATGTCACTTTAAAGAGGATGCTTAAACAGTATAGTCACCATTGGTGTAATGATATGGTATAGGTTTAACCAGGTGAAAAGTCAGGTTAATGGAAATTGTTTTACTGTTACGATGCTGAGGGCTCTATAAACCAAAAGATTGACCAAAAATAGGTGAGGCAATGAGAATGAAAAAGGTAATGTAGCAGAAAAGGAAACAAAAGTGGCATTGAGAGCAAAAGAGTAAGTGAGAGTGAGGGAACAAGGGGGAACAGGAGAAAGTTGTGAGAAGAGAAACAAAGCGTGTATTGTGGCCAGCGAGCACTAATTGTCGGGCCGGAGACTGCCAGAGGCAACAGGTGAGAGCAGTTTGAGACCTTCAGGCCTCATTAAGCTCGAATAAAGGAGAGACATAACCCATTCTGTCCTGTCGGGATAGACAGACTCCAGTAAACTGAAAATACACATGGCAGAGAAAGAGAGAGAGAGAGAGAGAGAAAGTGAGAGATCAGCTAAAAATTGCTTTAGAAATGACAGCCAGCCCTGTGTGGTATAGCTGAAGGTCAAGTTTTGATTTTGAAGTTTATTCATTTTTAGGCTTTTGTATATAGAGAATAAAATTCTTAGTCCCAAGTGGAACTGAATAGTACAGTATGGCCAGGTATGTATACAGGGGGTACAGTGTGTTTCCCTTTTAACAGGGTACTTGTCATGCAGATTTTTTTTTCCATTGGTTTCTCAAGATCACATCTCACACTTTTTTCCCCTGATGTTTCAATGCTGGTCAAAGTTTCCCATTGAGATCAAAAACCAATATCTCTCATATATTTTTTTTTCAATCTATGCCAGCTATCTATTTATTTTTTTTTGGAAGTTTGTCAGTGCAAGAAAAATTGTATCTGGCTCTTGAGAATGCAAATCAGGAAATCTGCAATGCTACCATCATAGAGTCTACAGAGACACAGAGTGGGTGATCAGTTTCATATTTCACTCACACACTCACTCACTCACTCATCTTCTATACTGCTTTATCCTGTATTCAGGGTCACGGGGACCTGGAGCCTGTCCCAGGAGACAAGGCAGGGCACACACACACACACACACACACACACTCACACACCCATTCACATACCACAGGCAATTTGGGAATGCCAATTAGATATGAGATATTATAACTAATATTATATTAGTTTCATATTTCAGAGGAATAAAAAAAAACAAAAAAAACATCAAACTTCAGGCATGAACCAGTGAGAAACAGGTGCAGATGATCAGGCCGGTGATTAGTATACTGGTGATACTGAATGCTGAGTGGTTGGAACAAATGAGAGGGGAAATGAGGTTGCTGCTGAGGTTGTTATATAAACTGCCAATTTTTAAACTGTATCTTTAGGCACTTTGCAGCCTGTCACAGTAAAACATTTGTTTCCATTTCTTTAATTTAATCTATATAATGTATACTATTATACTGCACACTGCAATGAAATTTCAGAAAATGTGTTTTTTGAAGAAAAAAAAAGGGGGGGGGTATTTATTTAAAAAATATATTAAAATAAATATAACATCTCAAAATAAAAAACAACTGTGGGGTGGGGGCATGAGGGGGTTTTCAGCTAAGGTTAGAATAAGCTAAGATTATGTTTATATGTCTATTGATGTATGTTGAATGTTGTAGTTAAGTCTTGAATCTTGGCGGCTGAATAAAGGAAACTGTTACTTTTGCTGAATGAAATAAAAATAAATAAATAAAAATTATAATAAAAAATCTTGAAATATCCAAACAGACTAACTAAGCTTTGCCATGACTCTCTAGACCTGTCCAGATTTAAGGAAAGGCCATGTATGACATCTGGTTATAAACACATCTGCCAGGAAAAAAATTTTAGAAGCCAAAAAGTCCTCAGAGGCAGTTAGAAGGCAAACGGTGGCGGGTAATTAGAATATAAATACGTATTTGTAATCACAAGGGACATAAAAACTTTTGAAATTATTATTTTTTTCACTACCGTTTTTACAAAACACATTTTGTTACCTGTGATAAGGAACATCTGTAAACATCTTGTTGCAATAACTGAATATTTCTTGCTCTTTTACATTGTTTGTTTTTGCAGAATTCAGATTTTCATACTTCACTGTATGAATACAAGTGTCTCTCCTGTTTTTGGACATTTTATAAAAGACTGTAGGTTTTGCCCCTGTATTCTCAGCATCAATCTTGCATTACTTCCAGCCTCAGTAGTTAAAGACTCATTGCTTTTAAACCTGACCAAAGTAAACACTCCCACGTTACTAATGCGTTACGAACCGTATTGCAAATAATGCGTAAAATGTTCCAAATTTCATCACGTAATTCGCTTATTCCACATCCTTCAAAGGTTAGAAAGCCAAAAAAGATGATATCATTATAAACATCTTTCTTTTTATCCATGTTTAAAATGAATATAAATGTGAATTTTAAGATGGTGATTGAGAAACCCAGACAACCAAACCGGTGACACCAAAAACCAAGAATAATCTAATTCTTGTAAGAAATAAAGCTAAAGAACGATATACTTCTTTTTAACAGGTTTCATTTTAGGAATCCATCCCATTTGGACTTGCAGAAAGGCCATGGTTTTAAGGTCCCATTGGTTTCTCAAGATCACAACTTCCTTTTTCTTCCCTGAAGTTTCAATGCCTGTCAATGTTTCCTATTGAGATAAAAAATATATATATCGTTCTTTTTTTTCTCAATCTCTGCCAGCTATCTATACATTTAGTTGGATGTTTGTCAGTGGAAGAAACTTTCCAAAATTGTCTCCTGATGCAAACACCAAAAACCAAGAACAATCCATCAAAGAAATAAGGATAAAGAACTATAAACAAAATATTTTGAATGAAACAAGAAGTACATTGATTTGATATAATGATCTAAAGGCACGGCGGCTTAGTGGTTAGCACTGTCGCCTTGCACCACCAGGTTTCGACTTCAATTCGGGGTGTGTGTTTGTGTGTGTGTGAAGTTTGCATGTTCTCCCTGTGCTTGGTGAGTTTCGTCGGGTTTCCTCCCACAGTTTCTGCAGAGTAGGCTGATTGGCGTTCCCAAATTACCCGTAGGTTATGAATGAGTGTGTGAGTGTTGGTGTGCCCTGAGATGGATTGGCACCCTGTCCAGGGTGTACCCCAAAGTCTCCTGGGATAGTCTCCAGGCCCCCCACAACCCTGTATACAGGATAAAGCGGTATAGATCAGAGTGATCCAAAAGCATTAAACCATCAATTCCATATTAGTATGAGGAGACAGAGTGGAGTTAGCCCTGATCTTTGTTTGTGTATTTGTGTACATGAAGGCAGATATTCACAAATGTATCTGCCGAAAGACCTGCAAGCAAAGTACTTGTCCTGGTGGGTTACGTTTACCCACAAGCCCCATCGCTGCATCTCATCATAATCATTTTCAGCCCTAAATCCAATGTTAAGCAAAAGAATCTATAGGCAAAGGTGGTACTGCTATTGAGGTTTGGCACACCTCCAGTTCCTTCCTCCACATCATGCCAGCTGCCAATCAAATGACACCACTGAACAAGAATGTAATAAGTGCTCTGTGATTAGATTATAACTTGATACAGTCTTTTCCACACCTGACACATTGTACTACCATCTGTTATGGGTGAAAATGAGATGCACGTGACAATAAGAGGCTTGACTGGACATGCCGGATTACACAGTGGTTCATTTTCTCGACATCTTTGAAGTTTTGTGTCTAATTATTCCATAATGTTATTACTCGACTACATTTACAAACTTCCATCTGCCTGCCTGCATTTCCTAACAATGTTATTCTCTCGTACATGCTCACACACACACACACACTCACACACACACTCACACACACATACACAAAACAAGAAATCTTCAGCCAAGCCTCGAGACCACATAAGCTGGGAATTACAGTTTGTTTAAGTACATTTGCACATGTAATACTATCTCAGTGTTAGGGATTTTGGTTTATGCTGTATAATTTGTGTGCGGAGTCGCCTCCAAGTTTTCCCATTTGTCTGTCCTTGGCAAAAGAGCTCAGAGATCTTTTACCTTGTAAAAACTGACATAACAAATGTTCTGTTAATCGCCTAGCTGTAGTCGTCGAAGTAGTTCCAAATGGAAAGAAACTGACTTCTTGTAATATATAATAGTTGAGATGAGAGCGAGAGCGAGCGAGAGAGAGAGAGAAGATTTATTCAGATATTATAGAAAATGTCAGAAAATAATTGACATTCATACTTTAATCCCTTCTAGACACTAATATTAGCATAAATAACATTAATTACCATTAACAATAATAATAACACTATAAAACCGGGAAAAAAAGATTGAGGATGCAGGGATCAAGCCAGTTGCCATGGAAACCGAAGAGTAAGTAATCTGTTAAAATGTCCCTTTTGATGTTTGATGACAAAGCAAGAGAGATGGAATGGAAGATTGAGACGGAGAGAAATTCACCAGGATGGTGAACGGTGTTGTTTTTGGACTCGGATATGGAACTCACTTACATGTGGAAATGTCAAGAATCCCAACAATGAGCATGACAAAACTGAAAGTACAAATAAACACAAGCCTCAGTGGCAGTGTAAACTGATGAGCATGGCCGAGCAGGGTCATGACAACCGGGCCTGTAAACAGAGCTACTGACTCAGACCTCTTTTTTTTTTTTTTTTTTTTTTTTACTGAACACACAAACATAAATCACAGTTCTGCTGAAAAACCAGGTTGCGAACAACAACCACATCCACATTCCTAACCGGTCAATAAGTGTAAGTTTTACAGGATGGTGAATGGGGTTAGTGCTGTGGCCTCAAACCCCAGGGTCGGGGGTTCGAGTCTCACCTTTGGGTCTGTGTGTGTGTGTGTGTCTGTCTGTCTGTCTGTCTCTGTGTGTGTGTGTGTGTGTGGAGTTTGAACGTTTTCCATGTGCTTGGTGGGTTTCTTCCAGGTGATCTGGTTTCCTCCCACAGTCCAAGGACATGCAGATTAGACTAAATAATAAGTTCCAAACAGCCTGTAGTGTGTGTGAGTGAGTGTGTGTATGCCTAACTGGCACTCCATCCAAGGATATCCTGCTCTGAGAGAAGAATGAGAGAGAATAGATTCATGTAGGCGCTGTTGTTCATATCAGAATCCCATGCACTTAAAGCTTTCATTCATATATCCTTAGTAACTGCCTGGTCAGGGTCACATTGGACAACTATATATAACTTGGTTGTTTACATTAGAATAAACTACAGTGGAACCTTGGATTACGAGCATAATTCATTCTGGAAGTGGGCTCGTTTCCCAAAACACTCGTTAACCAAAGCAAATTTTCCCATAAGAAATAATGGAAACTCAAATTATTCGTTTCACAGCTCAAAAAATTAATACATAAAAATAATGAATACAAAATATTAAGTAAAAATGAAACAAATTAACCTGCACTTTACCTTTTAAAAAAAGTACAAATAGATCCCGACAGATAAGTGTTTCCGTTTATGCGCGCAGGTGCTGTGTGTGTGTGTGTGTGTGTGTGTGTGTGTGTGTGT
>JAQMYG010000037.1:7780645-7794403 GCA_030014215.1 Clariallabes teugelsi | reverse complement strand
CTAAGATGTTTTGTGAATCATTTTTATCTTTACTAAGATTTAGTCCTAAATTTAAGGGGAAATTCTAAGAAAATGTCGCAATTCTAAGAATTTTCGTAGAATTTCGTCACTAGGAGCAACTTTTAGCCTTAAGAAGCTTTGTGAATACGGGCCCTGGAGTTCTGGACTTGCTCTGATCCAGTTCTCTAGCCATTACCATTTGTCCCTTGGACCCTTGTCAAAGTCATTAAAATCCTTATGTTTGCCCATTTTTTTCTGCTACCAACACATCAACTTCAGAAAAAGATGTTCATGTAAAAGTGTAAGATACCGTAATTGAAAGAAGAGCCAAAGTGTAATGACTAGACAACTGGGTCAGAGCAAGGTCAAAACTGCAGGTCTTGTGAGATGTCTCTGATGTGCAGTGGTCAGGACATACCGAAGGTGATCCAAGGAAGGAAAACCAGTGAACATGGGCAGTCACGGCTCACTGATGTATCTGAGGAGTGAAAATAGAAGATGTAGTGAAGTTTAAATTAATGAAGAGGTTAATACTTGTTCCAACAGAAAGGTGTCAGATCACACAGTGTCATCACTGGTTTGGTGGCAAAGGGGGGACCTACTCAGTATTAGGCAGGTGGTCATAATGTTATGGCTGATCGGTGTACTGTATTTATGAATGGATTCTTTATTATATCTACCCAAAGAACCCAATGGTTAATGATTGCAATGCTAAAAGAGTTTCACTGTGCACAGTTCACACCGCGTGTGTGATGCGTGATGTACTGCGTGTGCACTGCGTGGAGCGCGCGGGTGTTACATGTCTGTGTTCTATGCACGCGCTGGGAGAGCGAGCTCATTTGCCTCGGTTTCAGCATGAAAGACGTAAGAATTCAGAGAGAAAAACCGTGAATGAAGCATGAGGGCTGTTCTACCGCAGGTGATTCTGAAGTCATGAGGAGACCGATGTGCTCCGAGGGCTTACCTCCAGAACAAAGTTCATCCCGGAATGATCTGTGTGAGGAAGGACTCGCAATTTTTCGACAAAGATCTTCTTACCTAAGGTGAGTTACTGTACATCCGCACTCGCTTGGATTCGTTTCTTTTTTCCTCTTATTTTAATTAGAACGCGCCAATTAGAATACGCGCCAAAAATGTGTTCATCCAAAACGTGACACATTAAGACATTAATCTCCATGAAAATTCAGTTTAATTCATTCACAACACTGAATAATAAATGAACACGATTTTAAACAGTCGACACCAATTCTGAACTTTTTATTATTAGTATTTATTTATCTAATAGTCCATGCGCAAACAAATCCAATAAGGAATTAAAGTGAGGTTTCTCTGAATATAATGTAGTAATGTCACTTAATAATCTAGAATTAATCCAATAAGGAGTTAAAGTGAGGTTTCTATGAATATACATTGTACCAGTACCCAGTGATGTCAATTAATAATCTAGTATTAATTCAATAAGGAATTAAAGTGAGGTTTCTCTAAATATAATGTAGTAATGTCATTTAATAACCTATAATTAATCCAATAAAGAATTTAAATGAAGTTTCTTTGAATATACACTGTACCAGTACCCAGTGATGTCACTTAATATTCTAGAATGTACAAATGTAGCTACATATAGAAACTTTCGTCTAACTGGATACCTTCGGTGGCGTCCTGCCTCAATTCTGTGCCACTTGTTTTTTTTTTTAAGAATAATAAGAATTAAATAAGAATTAACCAAAGAATTGGATCACAAGTTATTTTAAACTATGTAACACATTCCATTGGAGGCACAGAGGCTTAGTGGTTAGATCTGACACCCTGCACCTCTATAGTTTGAGTCTGGAATCTCCATCCAGGGTGTACCCTACCTTGTGCTCCAAGTTCCCACCCTTCCATGCGATGAACACATAGATGTGTTTTTAACACATTGCTCTTTACATATTTTCCAGTTTTCTGAAGGGGTTCTACTTTAAGCACTCTTTGATAAGGGCACTTATGTTGTAGGGTTCTGCATCAAATCTTTCCAGAGATCTTATTTTCTTAGAAGAAATATACACCGCCCAAAAAAAGTTGTACATGCTAATATTTTGTTGGACATTGATTACTGCCGTGGCATTGTTTCTATAAGTGTACGCAATTTCCCAGCATTTATTCCTGTAAATGTCAGACTTGCATTAATTTCTCTCCGAGACCTTATGTTGAAGTCAAGGTCTGGACTTTGTGGAAGCCAATCCATGTGTGAAAATGATGTCACATGTTCCCTGAACCACTCCTTTTTCGAATGTATCAAATCCTGACATGGACATTTTGCAATGTGCCCTTGGCATCAGTGAAGCAAAAAATTCATTGATGGATAAACCTGGTCATGAAGTATATTCCCTGATTTCATTTGACATTTTTTTTGAGCACATAATGTTGCTGAACCTTCACCTGAACAAATGAAGCCACCCCAGATCATAACACATACCCCTACAGGCTCTAGATATGATTGGTGCACTTCATCCGCCTCTCTTCTTACCCCGATGTGCCCAAATCTGGACTCATCATGACCTTTTGACTCAAATTACCTTTTTTCCCAAAGCTTCATAGTCCATTCTAGTAAATTGAAGTGTTATGTTCAGATCAACATCACTGATAAGTGGTTTTCTTGTTTTTTTTCTTTTAATAATTTGATTTCACCAAGCATTTGACTGATCGTCTATGATATTCATTCAAAATGTTTTTAGAAAATCTCACTTCTTCCTTAAAGATGATGGGTCACCATTATGATTTCAGGCTTTAATAGTGCATTTAAGCTGATTTTAATAGTTTCAGCAATCTCCATAGTTGCTTTCTTTGACTGATAGTACAGTGATGACACTCTTAGCCACAGTAAAACATTTGAATGGTGCAGCGCTTAAAGAAGGCCATACATCCGTGAATAACGATTTTAGCCAAGCATTAGTTAAACGCTGGGATAAGTGCATTAGTGTAGCAGGGGATTATATAAAGAAAGTTTTTTTTACGCTCATAACCTCGTCCTGTTATTCTTCATTATTTGTTAATATCCAGTTTCATGACTTGAAAAATAAACTTAAAAAATCAAATACTGAAGTGGTACTGAAGGGTCGATATCTTTGCATATAATAAGAGCATAAACGTAGAGAGTCCTTATTAAGGTGCAGGTACCATAATGCATGCTTTTTCTGACAGTGCACGAGATAAAAAGATGATGTTTATTAATTATAGAAATGAAAATCAATTTGAGGTCATTGACCTAGGACTAATTGCTTTGTTAGCTGACTGCAAGGAAATCAATAGTACAGTAAGCACTGCATGTGTGTGTGTGTGTGTGTGTGTGTAACCTTACATTAAAGTCACATAATATTTCCGTCAATTTATATTTACATGAATATAATAAGGTTTAAGTTTGATTGTGTTAACATCACCACCTAGTTATTGGTTGACATTTCATGGATTGATTTATTTACTGGGGAATGTAGTGACCAGAAAATTTACTATTGTTGATTTAATTAAGCTGATGCATGTGATGGCTGAATGAAACTATACTTAACAGTATTGGAATATGTGTCACTGATGATAAACGTTTGTAACTTCAATCCTAGGGCAAACCAAACTACAAAAGGGCTTCAACTGTGAAAACACTGCATGGTTCGGGTTAGAAAGACACGCCATGAACTCTTGTGCATATTTGATTTTCTACTTACGCTTTTTTCATTAACAAGAACAATTTATTTCAAGTAGATTACTTTTGAAAAGTGCATTAGAGTACAAGCACAGCATCAATCACAGCTTTACAACCTTTATCCAAATGTAATTACTACCACTAACTCTTTATGTCAGATCATATTAGCGTTCTAGTTATTTTATTTTTATCCTGCATATTTTACTCATAGTAAGTAACCACACATTCATAAATCATCTCGTTGACACGAGTCTGTTTTGTTTCAGTGCTTCTCCAAAACCAGAATGTATAATTCTTTATCTTGAAATGCTTTGATATTTTCTGTATCATTTCTCATTTCAGTAAGACTAGAATTATTTACAACAGCACGGTTACTAATTAAAGGTGGGCGTGCCAAGATCTCATAGCACAGTTCATATGAAATGTTTATCGAATCAACCACCCACAGAGAATCCCACTGAGACAAGGATACCGAAAATGACAAGCTTTTGATCCATCAGTTGGACCCAACTTTTTTGTCATTAATTGGGCTTAGGGCAGTTTATTAGCTGTGACTCAGGCAGCAGGAGCGTTTCCATTTTGCACTGACAGTATCTGAAATCTGTGCACTCTGAGTCACTGTCCCTCGCCATGCTGTGTCTCCTGTGGCACTCTTGGTGTACGTCTCTCTGCCAAGAGGAGAAAAGTCCTAAAAAGTGTGCACTTTAGTACTTGTTTTATTGCTATAGGTATTGGTATTTGTATAGGAAAGAAAGATTTAAGCAAAATGCTCACTTATCCATAGCTGATCCTTTTGATTGTGGAGATGAAGGACATTCTTTCTCCAAAAATATCTAAATGAACCAAATTAAAGTGTCTTGGGGCCACCTGACCTTTTTCAAATGCAAAGCTTTTGCAGTCATTAATTGGCTTAGTGACTGTCACATTTGCTGAAATACTTTGGTATAATTGAACATTTTCCCCTCTTATAGGAGGACCAATGCTGACAGAAAAATTACCCAGAGCCAGATGTTGGCGAAGAGTCGTCGCTTGGCTATGCGCCGCCCGGCATATATGTTTAGTGCCCACTGCAATAGCCTGTCACTTGCCGAAGAGCTATTCCTGGAGGCAGCTGAGTATGGAAACATCCCAGTTGTCCGTAAAATGTTGGAAGAACTGCCTGAACTTAATATCAACTGTGTGGACTATATGGGACAAAATGCACTGCAGCTGGCGGTGGCCAATGAGCACTTGGAGGTGATAGAACTGCTGCTGAAGAAAGATAACCTGGCCAGAATCGGCGATGCTCTGCTTCTGGCCATCAGCAAAGGCTACATCCGGATAGTGGAGGCCATATTGGCTCACCAGGCCTTTGCAGACACATCAAAGCTAACCAACAGCACCCTGCAAGCTGAAATAAATGATGACTTCTTTGCCTACGATGATGACGGCATGCGTTTTTCACAAGACATTACACCCATCATCTTGGCTTCTCACTGCCACGAGTATGAAATTGTACACATCCTGTTACTGAAGGGAGCCCGCATTGAGCGGCCACATGACTACTTCTGTAAATGTAACACCTGCATCTACCACCAGAGGCATGACTCCTTCAGTCACTCCCGTTCCCGTATCAATGCTTACAAGGGGCTGGCGAGCCCGGCCTACCTCTCGCTCTCAAGTGAAGACCCTGTGCTGACTGCTCTGGAGCTGAGCAATGAGCTGGCGGTGCTAGCCAACATAGAGAAAGAGTTCAAGGTAAGGACCTTCTAAGCTCAGGCCTCAGTAATTACGGCTGTGGGAACCAATCTTGGCAAAGTAATACTATATCCACCTGAGATTCCAACAGAAATTATATGTCAAGGTTGGGGGGTTAATATTTAAGTATATTTTTAAATTGATCCAACCATGGTGTAATCACAGTCAAGGTTTCCTTTTTTGCCTTAGCTAAGAGAAATTTGTCATGCTTTAAGGAAATTGCTGCATATACACTATCAGGCAAAAGTTTGGACACACCTTCTCCTTCAGTGTTTTTTCTTTTTCTTTCTTTTTTATTATTTTCAACATTGTACATTAACGCCGAAGACATCCAAACTATGAAAGAATTCATATGAAATTATGTAGTAAACCAAAAAAAAAGTGTTAAACAACCCAGAATATGTTTTATATTTTAGATTGTCCAAAGTAAAAAAGCAGCCAACAAATACTCAACACCTTTGGGAACTCCTTCAAGACTGTTGGAGAAACCATTCCAGATGATGACCTCATGAGGTTGACGGAGAAAATGCCAAGAGTGTGCAAAAGCAAAAGATGAAAATACAAACATATACTGGGTTATTTAACATTTGTTAAAGGTCCAGACTTTTGACTGGTAGTGTATGTACAGTAGTACCATACTGTACAGTATGTAGAAAATTTGTATCAAAATAATACTAAAATAAGATAAAAAATAATACAAGCAGACATCACTCTGACCTTCTCATGAACACAATAAAACAAATAAAAGTCTTTGTTTGTTTGTTTTTTGCTTTAATTAATTCTATGGTGTTCTTCATAAAATATAATACTTACTATATTACATTATAATAGTAATACTAAAATACTTCATGCATATATCAAAGTATACAAAGGAAATGATTTAAACCATGGAATAGTGTGTGTGTATCTTTAGATACATAAAAAAGTCTGTGCCAAGGTGGCTAAGCTGATTAGCAAAAGTTTCCACAAGAAAAGTTAGCCACACTTTCCTATTATGCATAATAAAAGTATATTGTAACAATTAATTTATTAATTTAACTATTATAATTAAAAATGCAGCTACAAATTTGCCTTAAAAAATTCTTTAGGTCATTTGCCATAGCCATTTCTTCATGAGCACACAGTACATGTCCTCAAAAGTAGAGGTTCTTTTGTGCATCCTTCCATCTGAATATACAGTACATCTCCTGGTCTGTCAGCCTTTTTGTTCTCTTCTTTGGTCTCTTGTTAGATAGGGTTTGTTTTTATCTCTTAACAGGGTTCTGTGATATAATTGAGTCACCACATAGGGTCATATAAGCAGTAATTAATTCTGTGGCACGGTGGCTTAGTGCTTAGCACTGTTGCCTTGCACCTCCCGTGTCGGAGTTCGATTGCCGCCTCGGGTCCTCAAATGCTTGGTGGGTTTCCTGTGGGTACCCTGGTTTCCTCCCGCAGTCCAAAGACATACAGATTAGGCTAATTGGCACTTAGTGTGTGAATGAGCGTGTGTGTGTGTGTGTGTGTGTGTGTGTGTGCGTGTGTGTGTGTATGTGTGCGTGTGTGTGTGTGTATGTGTGCGTGTGTGTGTGTATGTGCGTGTGTGTGTGTGTGTGTGTGTGTGACAAGAAGATAATTCTGTAGCCATGTCAAATAGTGTCAAGAACATTATTATTACATTATATTATATTATTATCATTATTGCTACACTTTATATATTGATAAAAACCAAGGCAGAAATTTCTCTAACCAAAAAGGTTCAAAATGACAAATTATAATAAGTGTGTCTGGCTTCAATGAATGTGATTTCCATTTGGTGGAGAACCATGTTAGCAACTTCCCCCTGTCTACATTATTTAAGCTTTGTTCCCAAGTAAAGTATATTTCAAGAGATATTGAAGCATTGCAAATTAATTTATAGAAGAATTAGACATGTTGGCAACATACAGTAGGCAACCGCGTTTATTCTGTTGCCATTATGTTCTGCTTGTTGAGTACTAGTATGCAACTACTTAATGAGCGACAGTATAATGAAATGTTTCCAACTGCGTCATTTAATTTTAGTCCAGAGCATTGCTATGGTGCAGCACCAGGGTTCTTGAGATGCACTCATTCCTGCCTGTCTGCGCAAAGTTTTGTAGGTTCTCCTCATTTCAATTCAGGGTGCATCCCTGCCTCTTGTACAGAGATCCATCAAGACCCTAATTAGGATAATAATTGTAAAATCTGGTGTAGATTAAAGTCAAATCTGTCAAAATTGTTATTCTATGGACTGCAGTTGCCATTGAACTATTATTTATGATGATTTCTGGAATGGTTATAACAAATTAGTATAATTAATAATTTATCTTCTATCTTTTATATTGTTGTCTGTTTAAATATTCAATGTTTCCTGGCAGCTGTGTTTCTGAGTTAGGTTCCATTTAATACAAATTTTTTTTTCCTCATGTCGTCTCATGGATATTTTTTTTTGCCACCTTGGTGTCTGGCTTGTTCATAATCATCTACATCAAAATCCATACTTGGATATACATGATCTGGATTTTGTCCATTGTTAGAAGCACTATGTAAATATAATGTTATAATTAATTTACTAGACATGTGATGCGGTATCTCATTCATACTGGATTTTTTAAATGACAAAATGAGTAATGTATGAATGTCTATGAAATAATGAAATCATAATAATTCCACAAATCACTCAGCCATTTAGTACTCACTGTCATGCAGGAGAAAGTATTCAGTAAATTCTCCAAACAGGCTTAAATCATGTGTGGTGCAGAGTGTGAATGTCCTCAGCCCTTCTTTGTACTTTGACTGAGTGTGGGTGGAAAAGTCTTCATTTCAGAACGCATACACTATACTGTAAGAGCAAAGCAGAATTTTAGTTATTGGATACAATTTCTTTCTTTAACAGACTTAGAGACATTTCACTTTTCTAATATAAGCCGTCATACGGATAATCATATGAAATACCGCTGAAAGCACATGATGTCAAACGATCATGACTAATATTTCCAAATGCACTCCATGAAACCTAAATTATTTAGTCACAGTGTGTGAAAAGACAAATGCACTTGGTTTATAAAAAACCTGTTACTATTTGAGATTCATAAACAGCATCTGTTTAATGTGTTAATTACAGGCATGTTTTACTATAATGATGTTTCATCTGATTTTCATTTACAGAATGATTACAAGAAGCTGTCTATGCAATGCAAAGACTTTGTGGTTGGACTGTTGGACTTGTGCCGGAACACAGAAGAGGTTGAAGCCATCTTGAATGGGGACACTGAGTTAAATGGCAATGACAAAACAGGCAGACCGAGTCTCATTCGTCTCAAACTGGCAATCAAGTATGAACTTAAAAAGGTAAAATCTCTAGAATATGTTTCACAGACAAAAAAAAAAAAAGTCTTAATTAGGATTACTTGTGTGACATTTATCAGTGCTGCAGTTGAGATGTAGAAAATAAACTGATTGCCTGATGCATTGTTAAATGTTTCGATGCCTCCCACGCAGTTTGTAGCTCATCCAAACTGTCAGCAGCAGCTCCTCTCCATTTGGTATGAAAATCTGTCTGGGCTTCGGCAGCAGACTACCGCTGTGAAGTTGCTAGTGGTGTTCGGGGTGGCCGTCGGTCTGCCGATCCTGGCTCTGCTCTACTGGATAGCGCCCTCGAGCAAGGTCAGCCTACAGTAGCCCAGAACGCTTGTTCGACATCAGGTTTTGAAAGAGTAACGACATTGTTGTCCTATAATAACTCAATCGGCTTTTAAAGAATGTTCAAGCATTTATTCAATTTTTTTCATTTATTCATACACTTTTGATAAAAATTTAAGGACAGATATATATGAAGAAATTTTAGATCAGAAACAAAACTCATTTGTCCAGGGTATACCCCACTTTGTGCCCAAAGTGACATTTCACTATATACTATTTGTGTGCTATATGAAATTCCACTTCCATACAAAACAGTTACTGCAGTGTTAACGATATCCGCAGCATTGGAATGAGTTAAAACACAAAAGCTTAACAGATGAATAAGCTATATGTGCTACCGTATATGCTAAAATGTGGCTTCTTTGGAATTTATATCCACTAGCAGAGCAAAAATAAACACTATATAAGCCATAGCATGTCAGTTACTTAATATTAATCATGTTTTGGTAAAACCGTTGTATAAAAGCAATATTTCCCTCATTGATTTTATCATTGTAAATCAATCATTGTAGTATATTAAATATTGCCATGGTTATGATTGTCTCCTGTAGAGACCATATTAGCTTATGCCTATGGCCATCCATAACCTTGTTCATGTTCAATATGAACACGCTAACTCATGAACCACTCTTTCACAATTTAAGTCCTGGTATATCCCTATGTCATCAGGGAAGAAAAACTCCACTGATGTGATAACTTGTTCATTCTGCACATTCAGGTCATCCACATAACGTTACTGAGCAACCCCAGATCATACAATGTTCATATAAATCATATAAAGTTAACATTTTAGCACTATCCTTCCAGGTTTTTGAGAATGTGTTGAAGAATTCTTAAACAAATTCCAGAACTTTACATTCTCCTTACTTATTTTCTTTATTTGATGCAGGCCAATAGTTTTATCTGCCTGAAAAAGTGACTTTTTACACTACAAGCTGAAGCAGGGACAATAGCAAAGTGGTATTCTGACTATATGACAAATAGGCTTCATCTTCTTGCAAGCAACTTCAATAATGCATTAGAATATATTATGCAAGTCTGTTTTTATATAAACAATTTTTTCTACGGATTATCTACTTTGCAGTTAGGAAAGATCATCCGTGGTCCCTTCCTCAAGTTTGTGGCCCATGCAGCTTCGTTCACCATCTTCCTTGGTCTCCTGATTATGAATGCAGCAGATCGGTTTGAGGGGACAAGTCTTCTTCCAAACATGACCATCCATGACCATCCTACACAGCTGTTCCGCATGAAAACCACCCCTTTCACCTGGATGGAGATGCTGATCATTTCCTGGGTCATAGGTAGCATATGATCCTTTAATTTGTTTTATGGTGAAGGAATAGTCATGAGTAATCATTGTGTAATCATTGATCATCTGTGTGCTTAATTAGGCTGTATTTAATTGAATAAGTTTAATGTTCTGGTTTCTTGCTACCATACAAAAACAATAAATTGCTCAAGGTGTAAAAGTGGATGTTCATAGTGCACTGAGATGGACTGCTATCCCATCCAGGGTGTATTTCTATGTTCTCTGGTCACACCTCCACCGTGACCAGGATAAAGAATTTACTGAAGATGAAAGAGCCAAAGCCTTAGTTACCATAGAAGGACCATAAATATGATAAATCAATATCAATTTCTTTAAAAAAACATTTAAATTTAAAGGGATAGTTCAGGTTTTAAGTGGCATGGTGGTGTAGTGGTTAGCACTGTCGCCTTGCTCCTCCAGAGTCTGGGTTCGATTCCCGGCCTGGCTCGATTCCCGTATCTGTGTGTATGGAGTTTGCATGTTCTCCCCGTGCTTGGTGGGTTTCCTCCGGGTACTCCGGTTTCCTCCCACAGTCCAAAGACATATCGATTATGCTAATTGACGTTCCCAAATTGCCCGTACTGTGTGAATGTGTGTGTGCCCTGCGATGGATTGGTACCCTGTCCAGGGTGTACCCTGCCTCGTGTCCTAAGCCTCCTGGGATAGGCTCCAGGCCCCCCACGACCCTGTATACAGGATAAAGCGGTATAGAAGAAGAATGAGTGAGTTCAGGTTTTTTGCAAGTCTGTCTTAAATCAAACACCACAGTCCTTGTTTTTTATTTTATTTTGAAGAGATCCAACACATAACCGCAGCAAATAGCCATGTCATTTCTGGATAAAAGACACTTTTATGACTTGAACTCAAATGAATCTCCAACACTTCACCACACATTCTATTCACAAAGCCCACCTCACCAGCCTACCTTTACCTACAGTATTTCTTTATAACCTTTCTGTCCACAGTCATAGGCCACTTTTCACACACTGCAGGGTTTACATAACATGTCTAATGGTCAAGAACGTTAAAGAACATGCAGAGACAGGCTATACAGTATAACCTTGTTATTTGATTTGGGTTATATCAGCAACCCACATTTATACCCTGGCTTAAAAGCGCTTCTTAATAGATGTAGTAAGGACAGCAGTGACGCATTAGTTTTACGTTTTACATTAGAGGTGTTTGAATTACAGTATTGCTACTCATAATTCTACAAGACAAGAAAAGATTAAGAGTCTATTCTGAAATAATGCTCTGTGATTATTCATTTGCGAGTTTTCTGTGCTTTGTACTAATTTTCTAAATTAGAGTACAATTTGTTCCTAGTCGTACTGTATAACATGAAATGCCTTTTTGAGGCCTTTTTAAATGTATTATCTTGTCTGTTTCCCTAACATTATGTAAGTATCAGATATCATTTGAATTAAATGTGCCTTGTGTTTATTCTATAGGAATGATTTGGGCTGAATGCAAAGAGATCTGGTCTCAAGGCCCTCGGGAATATCTGTTGGAACCCTGGAACCTGCTGGACTTTGGGATGCTGGCCATATTTGTGTCTTCATTCATAGCAAGATTCATGGCTTTCTGGCATGCTTACACTGCACAGAGTTATGTTGATGAGCACTACACGGACCTTTCTAACATAACACTGCCCTACGAGATTGAGTATTATCGCTTAGGTTAGTTTGTCTATAAATTTGTAATATTTAAATATTAATATACACTAAAATTAATAACTTAATAATTGAAGTCTCCAAAGAACTTCCCAGAACTCATGCCAAACAGGGCCAAGTATCACAAACCAAATACTTTTACTATAAAAAAAAATTTAAAAAAATGTTCCAAAACGCAACATTAAAATACAACCGATGGACAGAAGCGAGTTTCCTGATCAGCCATAACATTATCATAATCGCAAGGTAAATTGAATAACATATCGTTTATATACCAGTAACTGGATCATGGGCACCCAAAGCTCATTTATGTCCATGGGGACCAAAGGCTGACCTATCTGGTCTGAATGTAGCACGAAGTTAATGCTGGCTCTGACACAAATGTATCAGAACACTCAGTGCGTCACAACTTGCTGTGTATGGGGCTTAGCAAGCAAACAGTTCAGGGTTGTTGATTTGGCATCTAAATTCCCCAAATCTCAATCCGATTAATCACTCGTGGGATGTGCTGTAGTGATGGGTTGTTAATGAATGATTCGTTCTTTTTGAACGAGTCTTTAACGTGACTCAAAAGAACGAGTAGTCTCGGAGAGTGATCCATTTATTTTCTACTGGGCGCGCATGTGCAAAGCATCGCAAAACCACCGTAGGTTATGTACAGGAAACAGAAATGAGTAGTTACCTTTGAGTCTTTTGGTCCGAATTGTTCGTTCTTTTGTCACGTGACTCCCATAGACGCTATACAGCACAGTAGATTCAAAAGACTCTGACCAGAAGATATGAGAGGTGAGCTGCTCATTCTGTTTATTATAATATGTCCTTAGCTGCCTTGTAATTCAGTACTGGAACTATAGCCAAAATTTTTGTATGGAGACATGTTGGAGGTCTTTTTATTGAAAATGTAACATTTTATTTTATTTCTGATTAAAAGAGCGAAATTAACTAAATGACTCAAAAAAAGATTCGTTCATTTTGATGAACGAGATTGAAAGAACCGAGTCATTAAAATGATTCAAACTTCCCATCACTAATTTGCTGGACAAACAAATCTGATCCATGAAAGCCCCACCTTACAACTTGTAGAGTAGTGCCCTAAACTTTTGGTGTAACAAGGAGAACCTTAAACCTAGGTGGTTTTAATGGTAATGGTTTTAATGTTATAGCTGAATGGTGTATATTGTAGTTCATTTTGATTATTTTTTGATTATTTTGATTTTTAAACCAAGTCAATTTTTGGGAAAGGTGCAGTGCAATAAAGTAGAAATTAATCTATTAATTAATACCCCCTCCCAACAAGGGTTTTTAAGGGGCACTACTAGAAATATATGGCAGTGCTGAACCTTTTATTTAATTATGTTAAATTATTTTTACGTTAGTAATTTTCTGGATTGAAAATAAAGATCTTGATTCAAATAAGAATGTTCACACTGCATTTTTGTTGATTCGAAAATATCGAATCAACCATCATCTTCCCAAAATTAGTCATTTCAAAGATTACAAAGCTAAATGTTAAACATGATTTCTCTTAAACATAGGTATCTCCTTATTTGCAATTTTCACATTTTACAGTTCTGTACAAATAGTGTTTGACTTTTTTATTTATTTATTTATTTATTTATTTATTTAATGTAGCACGGATCCATTGGGTGCCATCAGATCCCCAG
>JAQMYG010000037.1:7732012-7745812 GCA_030014215.1 Clariallabes teugelsi | reverse complement strand
TTATTATTATTATTTATTATTTTTTTTCATAAAGAGCTAAAAAATGTTTTCGTCCTACAGTACGACCCACACAAACTGCCGTTTCATCACATCAACACTTACTGAGTTCAGCATCCCTACAGACACCTACATGTGGCCCTCTTTCCAGCACCTGACTTGACCCTACTAAAAAACATTTGACCTGGAACCCAGAAATAAAAAGTGGATTGAACAGGGTTGGCTTGTTAAGGCTGGATGTCTGGTGTCTCAGAAATTTCAGCTCATCTGTCTGAGTGATTGTGTTGTACAGCCATAGGAGTGAACTCACTACACTCAGCAACAAGCTATTGTTTTTTGTTTTAATCCTGTACATACTGTATATCCCTATGTCTTACATCAAATGTTTCAAATTTGTGTACGTCAGCTCTGATTGAAGCTGTGATTAAACAGTATTTTGTAAAAAAAAAGTGTGCGAGAGAGAATTTTTAAAAATTCTTTTATATCAGAGTGCAGAGACCTTTGTTCGGGACCTTTTCGAACATTTCCCCTCTGATTTTCATAGCGGTAGTTAATTCAGATGATATCCTCCGTATATAGCAACATACAAAGGGCGTTCAAGTCAAAGCAGGACTTCTCATGAATGGAGGCGTAAAACCGATTGACATTTGCAGAAAACTTCAAGCACAGTATGGCAATGAGACTCCAAGCCGCAGTAAAACATTTGAATGATGAAAGTGTTTTAAAGAAGGTTGGACACCGCAGCCGTTCCCATAAATATTCAGCACCTGATCCTTAAAAATTGATGGATAATTTGTCTGTCTGTGGGACCTGTACACACAATCATTCACAATCACCACTTGCACATTACAGGAACTCGGCTGGGAGTTATTACCACATCCCCGACTTCAGTACAGTCCCGACTTCGCTCCAAGCCATTTCCACATGTATGGGCCTTTTAAAGGAGTTCCTGGGAGGCCAGTGTTACAGGCAATGAAGGAGCTCATGGCTTTGGTGTACTGAGAAAACGTTG
Organism: Clariallabes teugelsi; assembly: GCA_030014215.1. Classification (NCBI taxonomy): domain Eukaryota; kingdom Metazoa; phylum Chordata; class Actinopteri; order Siluriformes; family Clariidae; genus Clariallabes; species Clariallabes teugelsi. The sequence goes on along the minus strand of JAQMYG010000037.1, from coordinate 7,744,803 downwards.
TGCCTTGTTTTAAATATTTAAAAATTTTAAATTATGATTACCGTTTTTTTTGTACGTTAGACCAAAGGTAAAGCATTCCCAGAAAAAAATAAGTCTTTTTATAGCGTTTAGCCGATCACAGGTATTTGCCATGATCATGATCATGAAGTGATGTAAGTGGAATCAAGTGGCACCAAAGCAGAATATTTTAAGGATTTAACTTTGGATGTTAACTAGTTAACAGATATCTAAAGCATATTCAAACATTACACATCTAAGCATTGAGAGTTCAACATTACTATAAATAATTAGCTATATTATTTCTTTGACCAATAAAAAGCATCTAGCTTCGTTCCCGTGGGAGTCCTGGATGCTTCACCTTTTCTCCTCATTGTGTTATAACTGGACGTAGGTGCATCATAAAGGAAGCTCAAAAAGTATAGTAAAATTTGTCTTTATCTAGGTGTATATAAATCAAACGTTTTCATATTCAACATTTTTGTCCAAGCTTCCAAACTTCAAGCTAATGTCCTGTTAATAACCATGACTCATGTAATGGTGGTGTAGTAGTTAGCATTGTCGCGCACCCCCTAGTCCTGGGTTTGATTCCCGCCTTGGGTCTGTGTGCATGGAGTTTGATTGTTCTCCCCGTGCTTGGTGGGTTTCCCCCGGGTACTCCAGTTTCCTCCCACAGTCTAAAAACATGCAAATTAGGCTAGTTGGTGTTTCCAAGGTGGGAATCGAACCCGGACCATGAAGGTGCAAGCCGACAGTGCTAACCACTAAACCACTGTGCCGCCAGCATTATATATACTAAAGGGAAATAAAGGGAGTTTTCACTCTCATAACTGTGTTCTGTAAATGTATTTTAACATGAATTCCACTAACAAGCACAAGAGGGCGCTGTCACTATATAAGAAATTACCTGCACCACTTGGTCATCACAGTTTGAGTGTAATATATTTAAAGAATAATAATTTTAAAAAATTGCCTTGCAAATTCTCTAAGTAAACCATTAATCTTTTAGTTCTGAGCTCTGATGGTGGTCATTTTATTTATTTGTTTATTTATTTGCATAAGAGCATCTGATGATTAATAAAACGTAATGTACAGGAAGGTTGCTTAGTCAAAAACCCCTTCATTTTCACTTTTTTCCCCCACCGTATAATGTAAAAATCATATTTGAACAACAAATTCTGATGAAATCCTCCACCAGCCTTGACCGTCACCCGAATGTGACATCCTACATCACACGCTGAGTCAGAACAACTGGGAAAGTTCAGAACATTTTCAAGCAGGATCACATGCACACCGTTTCCTTGACTTCATTCCTTCACAAACATGTCTTAAGGGCTTGTCTTGTGGAAAAGTTAAGACACCGGAGCTCAGATGCGGAGAAGATCAGCACACTTTCAGGAAGCGATAGTGACCTGCTTTACCAAGCGCACAATGCACTTAATGAAGGGAGGAGCAGACATCCTGAGATCCGCAGCAGGTGTGGAGGGAGGGGGGGTCTGACCGCACTGGTGTGTGTGTGTGTGTGTGTGTGTGTGTGTGTGTGTGTGTGTGTGTGTGTGTGTGTGAGCGCTTTTTAGGGGGACTTCACTTCCCACGTTTCCTCACGGACGGGTGGTAACGGGAAGGCAATAGTCATTTCCGTCCATTGCCAGTCTGTAAGGGGGCAAAGGTCATCGCTGTCGAGCGCATGAATCTGTGTTCTTCTTTAACTGATTCACTTTCCCCACTACGCAGATACACACACACACACACACACACACACACACACACACACACTCTCTCAGATACACACAGTGAGCACTGAGTTAGATGAAGTATAATGCATTGTAAATGCAGATGTTGATTATAACCTGCGTCTATAGAGTTTGGAAGCTGGCAATGTTTAAATATGAAGTATGACTCTTTCAATTATGTACACATCACATTATATTTAATTATTTTCTCATCTGAGATGGATAATTAATTAATTTATAGTATACAGGGTTGCAGGAAGCCTGGAGCCTCTTACAGCAAACTTCGGGCACAAGGCGGGGTACGTCCTGGACAGGGTGCCAATCCATCACAGGGCAACACACTACAGGCAATTTTGTAAACGCCAAGTAGACTAAAGGAAAGTTTTTGGACTGTGGGAGGAAACCGGAGTACTTGGAGGAAACTCAAAAAGCACAGCAAACTCCATGCACACAGACCTAAGGTGGGAATCGAACCTACAACCTTGGAAGTGTGACTACTGAGCCACATATATATATACATATATATAATTTGCTAGGAGTAAGACTTGTTTAAAACATCATACTAAATATGATGCTGGAAAAAATATGGAATATGAAATAAAGCGGTTGCATTTTTGAAATTTTGCGTGAAAACCCTTTGCAACCTAAACCCTGAGTACAAATAAATAAAAGACAGTTTAATGTACATTAGACCAAAGGTAAAACTTTCCAGAGAAAAATTAATGTTTTTTAGCCAATCAGACATTTGCCATGTTTGTGATCATGAAATGATGTGAGTGCTGCACCAAAGCAGATTTTTTTTTCCTTTTTAAGGATTTTTGATATTAAATAGTTAATTACCTGGAGCATAGTCAAACTACACGCCGAAGCACTAAGTGTTCAGGGGGACAGGGTCCGACCACATGCCATCTGCCACATCGGACACTCCTCACTCTGGAGAAATGTCTGTGTTAAGGTGGGTAAGGTGTTGGACTACTGATCGGAAGGTCCCACGCTCAAACCTTAGTACCACCACATTGCCACTGCTGGGCCCTTGAGCAAGTCCCTTAAGGCCCTTAATCAGATATAAAATCAGATAAAATGTAAGTCGGGTAGTAGTAGATAAGGGCATCTGCCAAATGCTTAAATGTAAAATATTAAAACATCTGGACACTTTGGTATCTAACATCTGGTAATTGTGTTGTAACTGAATTTAAGTAAATCTTAAAGAAAGTAATAAAAAAAAGGGATTTTATTTCATTTAGGTGAATATAAATCAAACATATTCAGATTCATGAATGTGCTTTTATTGACCATGACTCATTTAATACATACACACACAGTTTGGTTGGTAGATGCACTTTAATTGCAAACCATCCTGCCTGCAAAGACCAGCAGAGAGGAAGGAGAGGAGATGGAAAAGATGACAAAATGGTGACATTTCCAAAAGAAAATCACCGTACAAAAATCCAGATCAATATATACAGCATATTTACAAAACAAAAACAAAAACAAATGCTATGTACATCCAAGTATAAAAAAAATTCATACATCTCTTACAGCTGCAACACGACAGGCAATATAAAATACAATCGAGTCGATAATCTCTACAACTTTCGCGAGGCACTCTTTTGGACGGCCTCTCTGCTTTTTCAGTCGCTGAGCGGTGCGGATCACCTCTTCCTCGAATTGTTCTATCTGGTGAAGGGAAAAAGTAAAGGTGTTCCAAAACATACCCATGTCCATGGCTGTGTGGCATTCAGTTCTTAAAAACTCCACGTTCACAATCATGCAATCACACTCACACACACACACACACAAACGCAGATGTGTAGAAATACAGATGGCACTCGTGTAAACGCACATACAGTTAAATAACCATGATTTAAAAAACGAGAGTCGCGGGTCTCAAGACGAACTCAGTCACCTTTTGACCTCTGGCCTTTATAATGCATTTACATCCTGGACCTGACAGCAGCAACATCCTCAGCTCTTGCCTGGAGTGCAATTCCTTTCCTAGATAGAGCTTTAACCCCTGCTGACCTTTTTGTTTTTCCACATTACAGGTCAAAGTTCTGCAGCAGGAGACTGTTTTTGAGTGATCGGGCGTAGTAGTGCATATTCCTGAAGGTCAGGACAAGGTCATGCCTCCACTTCCTGGTTATCGGAGTGGTGGAAGCGATTGAGTTTCTCGCGCTCGCGGTTGCAAATGTCAATTTTGGCCGCGAGGTTGGGTTTGAGAACGAGGGGTGAGTCTGCTTTCTGGTTGGGGGGTGGAACCTGCGTGGTCGGGAGGGTCAACTCGATTTCTTCCAGTGGCGGCGCTGGTCTTGCGGAACCGCACAGAACCGTAAGGGTCTGAGGTTGCCCGAGTAGCGCTGTAGTAGTGGGCTCTATGTTGCGGATGAGGGCGCAGAACTGTCGCTGGTTGTTGATCGCGCCATCTGGTGGCGTGGCGCTCGGGTGTTGCTTGTGACGCTGGCGACGGTGCAGACGGGACAGCAGAAGAGCGCAGGCAGAGCATCCGACGGCTACCAACACGGCCAACGCTCCAAGTAACACCATATACACGATGAACATTCCGCTCGATGTGTCTGCAGAAATATACCAATACGGACAAGATAAAGTGTTAATGTTACATCAAACAAAAAAAGTTTAAAATCGCTGGTTAAAGCTCTCACCTTGGCAAAGCGGCCCGTAACACAATTCCTTCAGGCTCATACACTCGTTTCCGAAGTAACCCTCCGGACAGGTACACATGTATCCGCTCTCTGTGCTGTGGCACAGCACCCCCTTCTGACAGGGGTTGGGATCACAAGGATCTATTTTCGTCTGCGAAACAAAGCACGGAAATCTGTCAAACTAGGAAATCTTTAATAATAAAAAACAAAAAAGATTTAGTACACCAGACACCAGCTACATACCTCACAATGAGCTCCAGTATATCCTGGAGTACAGTTGCAGACTATGCCCCCTTCATCCTTCTGCTCTTCGCACTGTCCTCCATGCAGGCAGGGGGTGCTGTCACACATTCCCTCTACTGTCTGGCAAAGTTTACCAGTAAAACCCGGCAAACACACACAGCGTGAGTCCTGTAGATCACAGAATATAAATTGTGAGGTACAAATAAGATGCACAAGTTTTAAAAAATCCATAGTTTAGTGTGATACTTAAACCTGAATGGTTCTACCTAGAAGCTAGAGGGATACTGTATACACTTCTAACATCAAAACTCTGCTTTGTTTAAATAGCTATGGAAAATGATTATATTATTATTATTATTTTTTTTTTTTTTTTTATGCTGTACACATAAAGACTTCTGCAATGTGGCGAAATCACGTAGAAACTGTTTTAGGTCTTTAAAAGATCCCTCAGTGGACATGTGTGCTTCTACTCCTAAAAAGTGAACAGTAAGTAAGTGTACCTCACAGCGCCCTCCGTTCAGACACAATCCCTGACAGCTGGTGTTCCCTGTTGGGTTGATGACATTTAACACAATCAATAGACAGTAGTGTACAGAGATACAGACACACTGAGATACTAAGATCATCGCTGGTGGATTTCCTTATTGCTTTGTTATCAGCAAATGTCATAAAAATTATATTTCTAAATGACGACATTCTCCGACGAGCGAAGGTGTTTTATACATCAGGCGGGCAGGAGAAAGCAACATTTTGTTAACAAACATGCGAGTGATTCGGCATTTGTCATATAAAGTGATTTTTAAATCAGTCATTTATTATAAGACTTAGAATATATGAAGCATCCACACCAAATTGATTAATACAGTAATACTACTACAGTAGCCATATTAATTAATATTAGAATGAGTATATTAATATAAACATGTGATTTACCTTAGAAGTGTTAGATTGGTGGCCATTAAACTTGTATATTACAGTGTGTCTAAGCCTTATGTAATGTATCTTATAGAGACAAGACATAGCATGACTATTGGATTAGCGCTGGGTTTCCAGCAGTATTGCCATGTTAGAGGGAACTACTTTCAGTCAGGCTGTCATTATAACTGGCGTGAGAAAGGCATTACGCTTGACAAGTAAATAAACATTTGCACATTTAAAGGACATCGGAAAATTTGTCACGTCTCAGTTTTCTGGATGAGAATAAACTTCTAGGAACGAGTGAGAAAATACAAATGAACAAAAAGCTCATTCTGAGCACACAGTCCTTTGCGGCTGTAATTCTTTTTTTTAGTCTAATTTAGTCGTGTCCAATTCCTCCCCGTCACTAGGGGGCTCCCACATTAAGGCTACTATTACCACTCACTATCACATGTTTCCTCCGAACCATGTGACGCCAGCCGACCGCATCTTTTTCGGACTGCTCGATCACGCACCGTTAGGGACGGCGTAACACACTCGGAGGACAGCGCTATCCGCTCCTTCCGCTTGCGTGAGCTCACAGACGCCCCTGATTGGCTGAAGAGCCGTAATTAATGTGGGAGCTCTAAGTACCTCTCATCCATCCCCTCTGAGAGAGCTCGGCCAATCAGCTCTCTGTAGACCTCTGGCTGTGAGAGGTTACAGCATCAACTGGGAATCGAACTCGCGATCTCTTTAAATAATTGATTTTATTACTCACTCTCAGAGTGATATTTGGAGTTAAAAGACATTTAGCTTTAAAACGAGCATCTCATATCCTGTAGCATCTACACCATTCCTTTATGGGGATCTGTACAATACAGTACGGTGCTTAACTGCCCTAAACATGTGTAAATCTCGCCTTTAAGCTCCAGAACTGGCTCGCATTTCACGGTGAGTGAAGATCCGACCAATCACAGACGAGATTAAATTCTTGTAACCAGCTATAATGCTGAAGGTGAGATTTTTCAGGAATCTATTATTTTTTACATCCTTAATGCATATATTATTAACGCTAGAATGAGCCTAGAGCCGTCAACTGCACTTTAGTTGGGATTAAAAAAACGAGTCACAATCTTAGCTGATCCTTTGATTATTGCTTCATTACAGCTTGAAAACCTTTCTAAAAATCCATCCAATCTACTCTATATACAGTAACATACAGTATCTATAGTCTAACCTATACTTACTCATGTCACAGTTCATTCCAACCCATCCAGGAAGGCAGTCGCACAGATATCCCCCAATCAGGTTTCTGCAGGAGCGAGCATTGACGCAGATGCCCGTCTCGCACTCGTTCAAGTCTGAGAAGGAACGGGGGAAAAAAGTAGGTTATACAGTGTAAACAAAACATATAGTGTATAACATGAGCATGAACCACTGTTCCTGTTATCAGGTCATATAAGGACTAACGACTTCTTATTACTCATTTCATCCCTTCATAAAAGGACAATTTAAAACAAGATAAATATCTCTGTAGCTGATCGAAGGTTGCTCTTCCAGTTGAAAGACAATTCGCTCTTAAAGTGTTGACGCTGGCGGCGGTGTTATGAGGTGTCACTTTGACACACGACTGCATCTAAGTGCGCGATGCACTCCAGGGAACGAGGAGCACGGCGGGTCACGAGGGGCAGCGGAGTGTGAAAGAGATTCTTACATGAGTCTTCAGCTTGACACGGAGTCTGATCTATCCAAACACCGCCATTCTTCCCGCTTTAAAAATGAAACAGTGAGCCGGGAATTAGTCTGATCCAGGTTAATATGGAGAGGTATTAACTCTGTACTGTATATTAACCTGGAGCAGAGTCATACATGGAGAGAGCTGGCACAGAAACCCCGGTGTCGTGGGAAAACCAGCCTGCAGAGGCTTTTAGTTAATATATGTCTGATTAATAGAGTCATTGTATAATGGTGGATAAATTAAAAGGCAGATAGACAGATTTTCAATTAGCTAGAAATCTCTGTAGTCCAACTAGGCCAATGGTGACCATTACATTTATTTCCATTTTATTTAAATATATATATATAAATTTAATAAAAGAATTAACAGTTGAATAATGCCATATAGTCTATTCATTCTGTCATTCTTTGGGAAGCCTGGAGACTTGGGCGGGGTGCACCGTGCAAACTCCACGCATACGGAACCCAAGGTGAGAATTCGAACCCTTAACCCTAATAAAGTTCTTTGATTGTTGAATCTTGGAGATTTGAGGCCACGGTGCTAATCTATACATCACAGTGACGCCATCTCATATAATATTTATGAATTATTTTTTATTTCCCCATTCATTTAAATGAATTGTAATATGATTTTATTTCAATTACTTAATCCATCATTTGAGTTTTACCCAACATTGTTGTCTCCAGGAAACGTAACATATATCAGATAATAATACCAGGAAATAACAAGCATTTTCACACACTTTGAGCTGTGTTTATTTTACAGCTCAATAGATCTAGGTTATTCACTTTGATCCCAAAGTGCAAGACCGTCTGTGGTGCTTCCTTATTGTGGCCTGGCCCTGAGAAAGGTGACGGCGAGGGACACGTGGTGACGGGTACGAACGGTTGAGGACGGGTATGAACAGGCTCGGACAAGAACAAGCAGGTAGCGGTGAGCACAGACCGGTAAGAAAGGGGCGGCGCAGGCATGTACGGGCAGGTACGGCTAATTATAGAGAGCGGATAGGATATGTTGAGGAGTTGAGGATATGCACATGGTTGTTTATTTATGTGTGTATGTTTGTTGTGTTTTACCAATCTGGCAGGTCTTGCCAGTCCATCCTGGTGGGCAGAGACACTGGAAGCCCTGGGCGGTCTCCAGGCATGTGGCTCCACGACCGCACGGACGGGAGTCGCAGTGCAGTACAGCTACAGAGAACAAAAAAGAAAAATCTAATTAGGAAACTTAGGAAAGTTCAATATCTAATTGTGCAAGAATCCGGTTTATAAACTCACTCATGACTGTTTCATTTAACCAAATCAAATTACACTCAGTCAACTGAATCATCCTTCCATGTGATAATGATATTAAATTTGCTTATACTTATGATAATACTCGAAGAACCTTATTAGATGTGAATGTGTGTGTGTGTGAATGTTTGTGTGTGTGAGACCCCCATGTGTGAAACACCTGAAGGCAGGCTTATTACACGCATGAGTGGTGTGAGGAAACTTATATGCCTTGAATTGTACACATGGGGAGGGGGGATATGTGTGTGTGTGTGTGTGTGTGTCAGGAAGGGGGGTTGAGCCATTTGTTTAAATCTGTTGATAGAGAGCAAATATCCCTACAGGACAGTTTTGAAGTTGTGTGGACATGTGGTTGGTTCCCATGCTTTTTTTTTTTTTGCATGTGTGTAAAAGCTACAGGTGGACCTATACAGTATCATGCACAAGTGATGCTTAGAGCCTGGGTGCCCTTGGATGTTCCCGAAGGCCTCTGTATTAACACAGTGTGTAGATTCAGAGCAAATAGTGATCAATCAAACACACAAGGACTGAGTCAATCAAAGCGAGACAGCCAGAGAGATTTCAGTAATACTGGCTCATTTAGTCTATACCACATTATCCTGTATACAGGGTCATGAGCCTATCCCAGGAGATTTGGGGCACGAGGCGCACACTATGGGGGAATGCCAATCAGGATTGGAGGAAACACACCGAGTACGGGGAGAACATGCAAACTCCATGCACACATTTTCCCGAATCGGGAATCGAACCCGCACCCTGGAGGTGCAAGGCAACGGTGCTGACCAGCCGCCTGTCACAATATATATGAACAGTATGAAACTCTATTTCTATAAAGAATTCTATTTTTCAGTGGCGAACATCTTTTATTTTACACCCTATCAGGTTATTCTTTTTTTTACCCCGTGAGATTCGAGCGTCACTATGCACATGTACTGTAATAACGCTTATTATTTCAGTGCAGGCAAATTGGTAAAAGGGAAGTTGGCAAGGCAGCGTAGCGGTGCAGAAGGGTAGAGTTTCCGCCTCACAGCTCCGCTTTGATCCCGAGCTCGGGTTACTCTATGTGCTCATGTGAGATATTATTGGGTTTCCTCCAGGTTCTCCGGTTTCCTCCCACATCCCTAAAGGATGCCGGTAGGTGTTGTTAACTATGCTGAATTGATTGTAGGGTTAAAAGAGTGCGTGTGTGCATGGTGCCCTGTGATGGCCTGGCCTGCCATAAAAGTGCCTGCCAGCCTCAAGTCACGGTGAACCTGACCATAAAGAATACAGAGGAAGAAATCAACAATAGCAATGTATAGCACTGTAATGTAATAACATGACTCATAGCAACTAACAACTTTTTACTCTGAATTAAAAATAACAATGTTGAAAATCATAGAGAAACATAAACCTGCGAATGTGAAAATCATACGTGCACCACTACAGTATCACAGCTGATTCGGTTTCAGTAATTGAGGAAGCCGAAAAAGGAAGGAAGAAGGAAGTCGACCTTGAAGTGTGTTTGGATTAACTGAAGTTAATGATGAGCTCGTTCAGGATTTGGCCGGTGACCAAATGCTGAACATATACACACACACACACACACACACACACACACGCATGCATTGTTTTTTTTACGTACAGCATGCTAGCATTCATTCATTCTTGCTTTGATAAACTTCAACAAGGACATTACATCACTGCTTATCCTACTTGTGTGTGTGTGTGTGTGTGTGTGTGTGTGTGTTGATTGTCTTCCACCCAATCATTGTTATTTTGGTGCTGTCTTGTTTGGACTTTACAGTGGACATGGAAGCCACTCCTGATTAGCACTGATGACAGTACGTGCAGGTGCACCTATGTGTGTGTGTGTGTGTGTGTGTGTGCATGCATCTCTATATGTATGAGAGTGTGCATGGATGTGTTTGTACCAAGTGAACAGGTGGGTCCAGTCCAGCCATCTGCACACGTACAAATGAAGCCTGTCTGGTCTTCTTTGCACGTTGCTCCATTCAAACATGGAGAAGTGAGACATGCATGCTCCACTGAGAGAGAGAGAGAGAGAGAGAGAGAGAGAGAGATCGTTACACAGAATAATTGTTTGGTCTGGTTTTCGCTCGGCTTTTAAACGCACAGCTTGGTACCAAGATCTTGTTTTTTTTTGTTTTTTTTTTCACGTGACAAGCTTCATAATCTTCTTATCTAAAACACATTTTATGTCAGGATCCCATCTATTACTCATATTACAAATGACCTCAGAAGAAATGAAGAAATTGGAGAATGCAACCCTAGATGACCCGGTGGTCTGATTGGTCTGATTTTGTTTATTCTGTTAGATTCTGTCCCCTTCAACACCGCATGGATCAATGATGATTAAATAATAATAAAAATATATATATATAAACTTCCCTTATATGGAAGCCTCTCATGCCTGTGTGTGTTAACAGAACAAAAGAAGAATACGGGAATTATGTGTATCTATGCTATTTCTTTGCCATGTTTGTATAGTTGGTAAAATTAACTCAAATTCAGTTCATCATACAGCCTATTTTGTGCTGAAAAAATGGAGATGTCACTCTGTTCTGTATAATCCTGAACCGTATATATATTATTATATATATAAAAAAAAAAAAAAAAAAAACAGCAAACCAAAAAATGGCTAAAATCCTTCTTTATCATCTCTCGCAGGAGCATTTTTATCACTCAACTTGTATAGCTTACATCCCCTGGTAGACTTTACATTGTGACTATTAATAAACTCACATTCTCAACTGTCCGTATTACACAAGGAGTCCATTACGGTTCAATTCTTGGTCACTTCCTCTCATGGGGGAACTCCAGAGGAAGACAAAGTACACCCCTGATTGAAAAGTCTGGAACTGGCGCCCATGAACGTGAGGCTGATGATACAATATCTACTCCATGTTAGACTCTTTCCTTGCCAACAAACTGACATTCCTCCAGGCCTGTCCATCTAAAACTGTCCCCACTTTTCATGCTGCATGTGGTGGCCTCACATACTGGCTCCAGTTCACCAGTTTGGGGTCGACTAAGTTACACTTATAGTGGCATAGTCGGCAATCTTTAGCAAGCAGAAACAGCACCAAGATCTGGCTCAAATTGTAGACCTGAGGAGCTTCGGATCTGTCTTGCGTCCAATGGGTTAACCAAGGACGGCCCTACTGGGAGTATTAAGCTCGTGGTGGTACAGACCTGAGGTCTCAATCCATTTTTAATGCTAAAGAAAATACAGTTAAAAGCAAAGAAAATCAGAAGATCTCGGACAACATCCAGACACTGAAATAAAATCTTCAATCCACAGATAATACAATAAACAAGAGTGACGGAGAAACTGATGGCAGCCGGATCAATACAGCCCGAATAAAACCTCATAACGGGTTCACTGTAGGATTACAACTCAGCTCGTTATATGAATCTTTTATGATTCAGAAACAATGTTAAGCTTAACTAATCTATCCAAAGTTTGTAGCATAACCGGATTAATTAATGTGACGGTACGATGGATCAGGCTGAATTAAACGAAAGAAGGTTTTTCATTTCACCCACCGATGCTGCAGTTACGACCCCGGAATCCATCCTGGCACACGCACTCGTACTCGTTCGGCTCGGGGTTGATGCAAGTTCCACCGTTTTTACAGGGCTGGTGGGTTCCACAGTAATTTAGATCTGTGAGAGAGAGAGAGAGAGAGAGAGAGAGAGAGATTGAAGCAATATTAGATTTTCAAATTTTCTCGAATACATCAATACACCCTAGAGAGCTGACGAAGAACAATCATCACTCACACACACCTGCACAGCACTTATATAAACATTACACAGCTTTTCATACTGAAACAATAGAGAGTAACTTATGTAACAGTGTATGAAGCCACAACATTGTTGCTCATAGATTTGCCAAACAGGCTTTCTAATTAACAAGCTAACAAATGATGTAGTTATGTAATTGTGCTACAAAGGCCCACTTTAATTACGTATTCGGGCCCAAAAAGAAAAAAAATAATAAATGCCATATTAAACAGTAAGGGATAAAGACAAACACGCACTCACAAAAGTAAGTACACCCCTCAAATTTCAGCAGACATTTTAGTATATCTTCTCAAAGGACGATACTATAGAAATGAAACTTGGATATATTTTAGCGCAGCTTGTGTCACGAACTAACCGGAATGATCAGAAGAGTTAGCACACTTAGCGGTTAGCCCTTTGTAGCGTGGATGGTAAACCC
>JAQMYG010000037.1:7706714-7717086 GCA_030014215.1 Clariallabes teugelsi | reverse complement strand
CTTTTAACGAGTACGAGTACTTTAGAAAATGTGGTATCGAGGCCGATACCCGATACCGGTATCGGTGCATCCCTACTCAAAAGCTTGGATTTAAATTCCAACAATATGGAGATGTCAAAGCTATGACAAAACACATATGGCATTATGTCATTAAAAAACAACATCAACAATCAAAGACACTAAGGTCAGCTGTTCTGGAAGAGTTCTTGCAAGAACAGGATTGTCAAAACCACATCAAGCACCGTGATGAAACCCTCTCTCACGAAGACCATCCCAGGAAACTCTGCTGCAGAGGAGACGTTCATTTAGAGTCACCAGCCTCAGGAATCACCAATTAACAACCAGCACCTCAGATTAGAGCCGTTATGAAGGATTGACAGATCGTGAGTAGCAGACACATCTCGATATCAACTGTTTAAAGGAGATTATTGTGTATTTTGGACGCCTTCATTGTAGAAAGAAATCAAAATAAGGAAAGACAGATCGGTGTAAATGCTGAAGCACATGACCTCGTGGTACCTGAAGCATAGTGAGTCTCTCCGGGACTGAAAAGAAAAAAGCTGAATGTTTTTATTTTAAGACTTAAACCGGAGGAATCAAGACCACTTTTCCTTTTGTCAGATGCCCTTATCCAGAGCGACTTACATATTTATCTCATTATACTATACTGTATATCTGAGGGTTAAGGGCCTTACTCAAGGACCCAAACTTCTTGGTGGTGCGGTTCGAATATGGGACCTTCCGATCGGTAATCCAATGTGTTAAACCACTGATCTACCCCTGTAACTGTCTGACTGGATAAAAAGAAACACTGCAATGACTAATTAATTAAGTGCTGTAGGTATTGGACAACAACGCTGGTGTTCTTTTAACACAGCTGACGCCTTAATAAGATTTCTATCAAATGGGAAGCATTTCTGTTTAGAATTTATAAGATTTCTATTATATTAAAGTCATAGAAGGAATTCTTGCATCTGCTTTAGTGACATCTAATCAGATTCCTACTGAATTGTTCTGAGTCTGAACTTTTTTCTTTTTCTCTTTTCTTTTCTTATTCTGCGCTCATGCTGATGAGGACATGACCTAACCTGTACAGCCGTTTAGACTACTCACACAGAAACCAGGATTACCGCGAACAAGAGGAGATGGGGCTATTGAAATTCACAAAAGACCGAAGTAGGCAAGACCCTCCGGAGCACAATGGCGAGTGTGTGAATGTGTGTGTGTGTGTGTGTGTGTGTGTGTTTAGTAAGGAGGTCAGTGTGTATAGAATAAGCTCCGACGCTTTTTGGCTTGTGGGACATCCCGACGGAAGTGATGAGGAAGTGAGAGTGTCTAAAGCTCACATAAGTCTCTCTCTCTCTCACACATGCACACACAGTTACATCAGTCATGGCACAGCTCCAGATCTTCATCGTCCACCTTTTCCGCTCCCCTATTTTATGTTGGTGTGTAGCGCCATGTCAGCATGCATAAGCAAATGATCCAGGACTTATATGTGGAAATGTGGAACACTATCTATCCATCTTGCTTTCTCTCACACACACACACACACTCACATGCAGAGTCAGAGGATGGGTGTATGAGCGGACTCTCTCGCGTCATGGGTCAAATTCATAAACCTGCGAAATCCTGTAACTCTTTAGCAACCACATCCTGGCTCTGAGCGAACAACTCGGGTAAATTGTGCTGCCAAAAAAAGACATAAAAGAGTGACAAACTACAGCAAACTGGTGACATCATTAGCTGATCTCCATCGTACATTTATCGCAATTATAACAGACGAGGATTTCAGACCTTCTTATGTACAATAAAAAAAAAAAAATCGCAAACATTACTGATAAAAAGTGAGTCTGAGAGCTTTTGCTGGGAACTTAATACACATTAGAAGAAAGATATTTGTTACGCTTTGAGATTCTAGATATGCTATGTTTAGTCGAAGTTTTTAAATCTGTATAATTTGCGTGTATTTCTCAGTGGAAAGTATTTGTGATTTGGCTTGAAGTAAACACGGAAATGCCTCGGTTTCTTCGCCAGATGGTGCACGGATACCCAAATGCCTTGTTATTATACTGTATTACTCTACTGACGGACGGAGTTCGATAAAACGACATGAGAACGGCTTCTCTTGTAGTTCGCATTACTTTATTGCAAGTAGCTCCATGACCATAGGGTTAACGTACTGTAAAATACTATAGTTTACATATATTTATCTATTTATCTTGTTTTACAGAACGTGATGCTCTGTATATGAGCGAGGAAGAACCAAATCAAATAATTTCACCCGTAGGAAATTGAAATCAGTGTCAAAGTGCGGGTATAGACAGAGAAAATTAGGAATGTTAAACATTTCTATCAGTGCATTACTGAGGGATGTAACACCACTGACTCAGTGTGTTAAGATTCTGAGTTACTGATTGAAAGGTTGATGGTTTGAGCCGCAGCTCCACCAGGTTGGTGCTATTGGGCCCTTGAGCAAGGCCCTTAACCCTGTCTGCTCCAGGGATGATGTATAATGGCTGACTCAAGCCTACTAACAAAGCTGGAATTCTTTCATGGGAATTCTTTCATATGTATCGCCACTTTGACTCGAAAAATCGATTTAAAAAAATAATCATTTGATGTATGCTTGCATTTGAGATGGGTAAAATGATGCAGTTCCTTTATAATCCCATAGGTGGTGCTGTTTATAATTTGTTTAGAATTGTAGCAAAATCTGAAAAAAATTAAATAATAATAATAATAATATAGAATCGGAATATTTATAAAATCATGATACTACCAGAATCGCAATACAAATTGAATCGTGATAATATCGCATCGAGTGATCCCTAATGTGTATAGACTGGATATTTCAGTACATCGATAGTTGTATAATAAGAAAAACGGTGGCGATATTGTGCATTCATTATCTTGTTCATTTTTTTGATCCTATGGGACAGTGGCACGGGGAGACTCTTGCTTCCGGTCTGTGTGCGTAAAATGTGGATGCTTAGTGGGTTTCCTCTGGATACTCCGGTTTCCTCCTACAGTATAAAGACATGCACCGGCAGTGCCACTTTGCCCGTAAGCTCCATGTAAGAGGTTTCCAGGCCCTCCGTCACGTTACACAGGAAAAATGGTACAGATTATATCTATATCCTATGGCACATCCTGTACAGTCGTACATTTTAACGATTCATCACAGAATTTAAAATCCAGTGATCTAGACTTGGATTATATATGTAAATGGTATTTTTTTTTCAACTGCAGAGAAGCATGTAATTATCGCACATGGACAACAGATGGAGAGGATACCGTTGAAGTTGAATATTCCTTTAAAGTACATTCTGATTACAATTCATGTAGTTAACCCTGGTTAGAAGACAGTCTATTAATACGCAGCATTACACCGGGAAACACACTGTTCTCGAATGCAGGTGGGATGATTAAAGGCAGACGAGTGTCAGGTCAGTGTCAGTGCACAGCCTAGAGAAGCTCAACATGTCCTCACCAGGGACAAAGAATTTGCTGAGCATTCGTGTTGGACTCGTTAGTGAAAACTGGATTCATGTGTGAATGTATACTGTATCTCTCTCGCTCTGTGTGCGTGTGTGTGTGTGTGTGTGTGTGTGTGTGTGTCTAACAGGGTTAATCCAGTATACTCTGGTCTGAGTTCTTTCCCACAGGGATCAGGAAGGCTGCTGTGACGTATTCCTGTCTGACTGCATGTCTGTGCCCCAGTGTCCTAATCTTTCTCACACACACACATAAAATACGCAGCCAAATTAAGAAGACGGGCAAACATTTAGAGCCGCAGGAAGATCACACTGTAAACAACAGCAATGCTAAAAAACACAGTAGCCGAGATAAGATCCCAGAGACAAGGCCTTGACTTTTTTTTTCTTCTTTTTTTTTGACTTTTTTCGGGACAATGATATCAGCGGTGATGACAAAGCACTGGTCTATGTGGTGCCTTAATGTCGCTAAGTGTGTGCGTGTGCGAATGTGTGTGCATATGCATACATACGCCGGATCGTTATCTATCAGCAGAAATGATAAATGCTGCGTTACACCTTTAGCATCAGATTAAAACGCATGCTGGATGCGTGACTTTCTTCCACAGCGTCCACGATGCTGCTGTTTGCACGAAGGCTCGCATGGAAGCCAAATGCATCGACTTTAGTCTTGAAATGACGTCTGATTAGCATGCATCTATTTAGAGCTATTATGACATGAGCGCTATGAACAGAAACTTGTGTCACAGGATCTCTGTAATGTTAAATGGAGAAATAAAAGAGCGGGAAAAACACAACACGGTGGTGGTGGCCCCCGGCTCACAAATTGTCGCCTTAAGAATTGAAATTTTCCAAGAGATTTGCCGCGGCAAATGCAGAACGCCGGTTAAGTTGCGCGTAGACTTCCGGAAGCCCTTCGCAACTTGTTCGCTTCGATGGAAAGCCAAGTGAAGCGAGTTTACATATTTTATTTATTTATCTATTTTTTTTTTTTGCATTTTGTGCAAGATTTAGTGAAGACATAGCACCGAACATTCCAAGAATGCTAGCAAGGTCGTTAGCAAGAAGAAAACTGAGCCGCTTACAGTTTCGTTTTTTAAAACAGCCGGTGCCAAGAGGATTCATAAATTAAGGTCAAGTGATTTTTAATGTCTATTTATTTCATATTTCACTTCATTTACTTGTCTTATGCCAAGGTACAATGAATGTCTTCCGTTAATCAGCTTACGATTATGATTTTTGGAAAACAGGTGTGGTTTACGATGGGAATAAATCCCTCTGCTTTGTGGCCGGCCACATCGCACCACCCCGTCGATGGATTATTTTCCTATAACAGACGCCGCATCATGTTTTATTCCTTACACAGCGGCAGCCTTCGTGCTCAGAGCCTCATGTGCACATGAGATATATTCATTCTGTTCAGTAATTGGTAGCTAGAGGACACTCATACATTAACTAGCATGAGTGTGTTTTTAAAAACAGCCTGAGGATCATTAGATATATGTCGAGTTCACTCTTTTGGGAAGCCGGGTATCTTGGCTTATAAAAAAAAGAGCATCTGAAAATCGAAGGCGTATTAAAGCAGCCATGTATCACACAAACAGGGTTTCCCAGTTCTCAGCCTGCCACCCCATAATGTGTCCATTAGACGAACACGACCATCCTTCTTGCCATGACTGTGTTTCTTGAGCGAGCCAATCCTTTCGGATTTCCGTTTTCTCTGTTCCTCTCTGTGATACACACTTATACAGTGCTGGCTTGTGTCCAGCTCGACTTATATACAGTATATGGGCTCAAGGTTTTATTGCTATGTGCAATTTATTGCACTGCAAATCTAAAGCTAAGTTTACACTACAAGTGCTCAATCCCAATTTGCTGCTAGAATTCGATTGGTGTATTAACATGATGATTGTAATGAGCTCAGTTGGTTTTGCTTTTATTGTACATTGTGGGCTGATTGCAAATTCACAAAAAAATCAATCTGAAGGTGATTAGGACAGAAAATAAGGCCAGCATTTTAATGTGCGTGTGTTTGTATACTGTACATGTGTGTGTGCATGTGGCAATGGAGGGACATTCAAGGCTACATATCTCAATAAATTTCATCTAAATAAATCAATCTTTTTGACCAAAAAACAAAAAAATGAATTCTTATATCAAATTTCTGGGTGTGCCACAATGTTTGACTGGCCGACTCAGATTTCATGCACTTTCCTTTTAGTCAGTCAGCGCATCCCACTTCTTGACCGCAGAAACTTGTGATAAGCAGAACGATGTGGGTGAAAACAGAATTAAAACAGGTAAAGGGAGGGCCTCTTCTCGGTCTCCATAGCTGTAGCACAAACAAACATCTCACGTTTTTTGTCCTGCTTGAAACATTTCACAAAATCGAGTATGTAGAACAATAATAGTTCTTTGGGTTAAGCACGGTTACTATAGTAACCAAAGTGGATATGCAAGCAGAACATGACATGTAGACTATAGACACAAAAACTGTAAATGACATCACCCTTTAAAGAAATGCTCTATCTGATTTTACTTCCCTTTTTGAGAACTACAGTATGTTACATAAACTGGATAGACTCACATCTACTGTAGTTAGTTCATAGATTTTATGTGTGAGAGAGAATTTCGAGAACTTGATCTGAATGTGTTTAGGAAAATTAAATTTACCTAATTTTCATTATTTTATTGTCTAAATTTGCATTTGAAAGGTGCAAACGTTTCAAAGAAGGCTGTATGTTCTTGAATGACGATCAGTGGCTTGGAGGAACATTCAACCAGTGGAACACCTGATCCTTGAAAATCAATGAATAACTTGTGGAAGAGACACATCTGTCCATGAGAACTGAACACACAATCATTCACTAACACCACTTTACACATTAGAGGAACTCAGCTGCCACATCTCCTGCACAGTCCTGACCTCACTCCAGGCCATTTCCACATGCTTGGGCCGTTAAAGGAGTTCCTGGGAGGCCAGCGTTTCAGACGTGAAGTACAGTAGGCAGTTCAATCATGGCTTCAGCAGACTGAGAAAACTTTCTACCTTGATCGTTTCCAAGCACTAGTGAAACACTGGGATAAGTGCATTAGTGTAGCCAGGGATTATATGGAGAAATAAAGGGAATTTTTCTTTTCATAACTGTGTTATGAAATCATAACCAAAAGCATAATCAAAACTCCTATTTGACTTGAATGCCCCACATCATTCATCAATCAACATTTTGTAAACTTCACAAATTTTCTAAAACATGGACCTCACCAAAACTGCATCCTGGTGACATTAAGCACTAATGACTCTACCTCTTTTAGATGACATGATATGGATCTCAATAGTTATATGTTTCACAATATAAAAAAAGAAAATTGTTAAACAAATTACATTTCAATGAAATTCAAATCAGTCCTAATCAGAGAGATGATTAGTTTCAGCACTGACATGATTTGAATTAAGTTCTTTCACAATTTGGTTCACTTAAATTAACCTCGTTTGATGTATTCTTTTTGATTTTGTCTGATAAAAAAAAAAAATGACACCACGTTAATTCTCCGGACTACTATTTCGCTCCACAAATCTTTTTTCTTTTTTTTTTTCCGTTGTACAACGCTGGAATCCTCACATCAATAAAATCCTGCTGACTCAGTGTTGCGTATCTGGGTTTCAGTATAGCCGCCATGTGTCCGTATACCAGCATTGTCTGTTGCACTGTCGGGACACACATCCTTGCAAAAATACTGATTGATTCGGTCGCTGACTTTGACCCGCAAGATGTGGAAAGATAGAGATCTCTGAGAGAAACTGCTAATGCTAGCATCACCACTCGAATCTGTAGCTGCAGGCTAATCTCTGATTAACAGTCCACCATGACTGCTGTCATTGTATAAGGAGTCAGCGCGCGAGTGAGTGAGCAGTTCAGTAATAAAAGGGTGAGTGAGTAAGTCAATGTGTGACTGAATCAGTCAGACAGTTACGGAGTCAGTAATGAGGGGGTAAGTCAGCGAGCGAGTCAAGCCGAAGGAGTGAGCGAGCGAGTCAAGCCGAAGGAGTGAGCGAGTGAGTCAAGCCGAAGGAGTGAGCGAGCGAGTGAGTCAGCGCGCGAGCGAGCGAGTCAGCGCGCGAGTGAGCGAGTGAGTCAGCGCGCGAGTGAGTCAGCGCGCGAGTGAGTCAGCGCGCGAGTGAGTCAGCGCGCGAGCGAGTGAGTCAGCGCGCGAGTGAGTCAGCGCGCGAGTGAGTGAGGAATTTGTGAGCGAATCAGTGACTAAATGACCCTGTGCACTTTAGTTTTGCTTTTAGCCAATCAGTCATGGAGAAGATTCTTCAGTGAATAAACAAGTCGTCAGCGAGCAGGACGGTCAGTCAGTCAGTGAGCTGGTCAGTGAGTAACAGAGTAGGTTCATCAGTGAGTGAATGAATAACCCTATGCACTTTTAACACCTCAATACCTGGTGCAGCTCACTGTGTAACTAAACCGGCTAAAAAGACAAATCCAGGAGAGAAGCAGTGCTAGAAATGACAACACACATGATCAGTACAGAGCTCTACTGATAATGTGGTGATATTTCTAACATGACTGAGTGGGTGGTGTGTGTGTGTGTGTGTGTGTGTGTGTGTGTGTTGGGGTGTGTTTTGTGTCTTGTTTTTGTTCACCTTTATCCGTGGCTGTTTTGGTTTTAATAGATTCTCTCAGACACAGCAGAAACCCCAACAACTCCTCGAAAGCCAAGTCCACATCCACCTGGGACCAGAAAGTCTTCGATCTCTCTGTAAAACAAGTCACAGCAGCTTTTAGCCGAGCTCAGTAACACCACAGACACCCTGCAGACTGAAGGAGGAAGAGGGAGTTTACCGGCCGACAGCTCCATGATCAGAGAGAGAGAGATGCTGCAGTCAATCAAACCCTGAGCCTTTAGCCTTCAGATAAACATACACACACAAGACTGCTTCAAGCTCCGTCCACAAGTAAACTAACTATCACCTCACGGGCGACGTCAGTTAAAAAAACGTCATTAAATTAGTCCAACTAGCCGATGCTAACTAGCTGTGCATCAGAAACACTGTTTAAATAAATAAATAAATCTGTGTGTTGCCTTTAAAACATCATGAAAACATTCCCAAAGTGCAGCTACGACTATCTGCTCAAAATGCAACTGCTATTAGTAATAAAAACACCATTATTTCATATTAGTTTGCTCATTGCTGTCTGCAGCTCGCTGCACACTTTAATACGAAAATCTCCCACAATGCTGCTCTTTTCATTTAGGTCCCATTGTCGCGTCAGACGGAAGCAATCGACCGCCGAGACAGATAGCGAGTACCGAGCAATGGATGAGCGCTCAAGTCGAAACGGGACTCGTGATGAAATGAAAGTGACTGATAATTTGTCACCAACTTGCATAAGAGACACATCTGTCTGTGGGAACTGTAGCCACAATCATTTAACAGCACCACTTATTGCCATGGACAGTCCTAACCTCATCCCAAGTAATTTTTTCCACATTTTGGGGCCATTAGAGGAATTCCTGGGAGGCCAGCGTTTCAGACATGAAGCAGACAGGCAGTCCGATCGGCCTACTGAGAAAACTTTTTACCTTGATGGTACCCAAGCACTAGTGAAACGCTGGGATAAGTGCATTAATGTAGCAGGGGATTATATAGAGAAACCAGAGGATACCCGTGACCCCGCTTTCAGATCCGTGCTACCATTACCTGACATAAAGAGAGAGATAGAGATAGTTTTTACTCTCATAATTATAATCCCCTGCTACATTAATGCACTACGCTATGTTGCTTAACGTCAGAAATAGGATCTCTTTTAATGCCCCAAGCATATCGAAATGGCTTGGAGTGAGGTCCGGACTATACGGGGGATGTGGCATTAACTCCCAGCTGTGTTCTTGTATCTTAATAAATGTTCACGACAACAACTGCAGTGTGCTCTGAGCTACCTCAGCCGGGATCATCACTCACAGACGTACGGCATTCTTTAAAACATTCCCCCTATTTTCATTTTTACTGCTGCTAAGAGTCTCTTCACTGTATTGTGCTTGACGTCTCCTGTAAAAGTCAATCAGTTTTACAGGCTGATTCAACAGAATGTTCATCACAAGTCCCGGTTTGACTTGAACATCACTCGTAATAGGAAATGTTTTAACATTATGACTTTGGTGCTTTGATAAAACTACACATAGAGGCGTATGTGGAACAGACCAGGCTGCATCACTGCAACTGACTTGTAATACACTTCATAATTTAGGTTTCACTCAAAGGTTTATATGAGGTCATATTAGGGGGGAAATCTAATTGGCTTGTTTCAATCCTCTAATATTATCCGCTATTATTATATAACAGTTCACCAATTGTCCTATTGATGACTATGACTTATTCATACTGTACATATATATTTGTTTTTTATACATACATAACATCTTTTTATATGAGAGATATACAATGTGATTTTGTGAAATATTGATATTAATAACTATATGATCAGAAATAAATCCAGGAATCTCACTAATCTGGGTTATAGTTTTTTTAAAATAATAATACAAATTGTAATTAAGTAACTAAATAAAAAACTTTGCAAATTGTGCAAGTTCTTGATGTACTGTGTTCTTCTGACATACAGTAACCTTGAATGTGTGATGAGTGCTTAGGAAGACGAGTGATCCTCTCTTGTGGTTTTAAGACTACAGCTACTAAAAAAAAAAAAAAAAAAGTGAACAAAGCGGAAAAACATGCACAAATCTGTTCAAATGGAAGATTAGGTTCTGTCTGATTCTTTCCTGCATTGTTAAGAAATTCAATAAGCAATCAATATTTATACATATTTTCTCATAAATTTCATACTGATTTCTCTGATTTCCTTTTGATT
>JAQMYG010000037.1:7690631-7706614 GCA_030014215.1 Clariallabes teugelsi | reverse complement strand
AGACACAAAGAGCAGGCTGATACAGAGAGAGAAAATGGATCTTTAACCTCTCTAATGAGACTTGCTTTTGCTTTACAGGCGCGCTGTACTGTACACATACGCATACAGACACAAAATAAAATATGTTTTACGCACACACACGTGGTCACGGTGTTATAGTAAACAGTACACGCGTGCACGGATGTTGATTATACCAGCAGGGGAGACAAATACCCACAATTCCTCAGCGCAAGAGAGAGAAAAACCATTGGCTCAGTTGTGATCACGTGACACTCGGCATCAAAACAAGAAGCGCATGCGTGATCAGGCGTGATACATGATACTCGGTACTCGTAAACCAAGACTTGCTCGTTTTCCGAGTCAATAATTTATTCAAAATCTTTGCTCGTCTTGCGGAACACTCGCAAACCGCGTTACTCGCAATCCGAGGTTTCACTGTAGATTGACTTAAGACATACTTGAAACAATCCAAACTATCCCTTTAATACTTAAAACACTCTCTCTCTTTTTCTCACTTTATCTCTAACATGCAAACTGGTCGGTGTGCATCATCATTCAATGGCATAATCTATTATTAACAGTTCTCCTTTTTGATTTAACCCAATACAGCCAATTTTTCAGTTTAAAAAAATTTTTTTTTTTTCGCACATGCCTTTTTACATCCTTGGTGTGAATCCATCCGAATTCCAAATTCGACCTCGGACTCGAAGGAATTTAAATAATTCGTGGTAATTGCTTCATTTTCTGACTTGTTCTTATTTGAGTGATGTCTCTCTCTGTCTCTGCCTGGCAGGGGTACTGGGAGGAGGATATCCCGGCTAAGCTGGGCTGTACAAACATCTCGTTCCAACAGGAAGAACTCCCTGCCCACAGACAGGAATTTCCCCATCTTTCTCTCTCTGGCTTTTTTTTTTTTTCTCTGCCTTTCCCTTGCATACACTCTCTGACACTGCATTTCACATGTTACCCCCTCTCTCTTTCTCTCTCCCATGAGCACAGCCACAGAGTTGCACACACACACAAGCACATTTGTCACGCTATGCTGCATACACATGTTGTACGCTGCCTTCCTGCGTCTCTCTCTCTCTCTCTCTCTCTCTCTCGCCAGCTTTGCTCTCAAACCCTGTTCACTTTTGCCACATGCCACACACCCCCTTCATCCCAGTCCCATATCCAGATAGACCATACACACTCATGGCACGTAGAGTCCATTAAAGCAACAGATGTGCGATTATCGCCGGCGTCGCTCGCATCAAAGATTGCAGAAAACGCTTTCCGTCTACCAAAACATCAATATGGTCATTACAAGCATGTGTGCACACGCACTCGCAATTTAATCAGCACCGTAATAATTACAGTTTCCCATTCTGTCTCACACACACACATACCTGGCAGAGTAGATGTTGCCATAGCAGCGGTGGCATTCCACCTAATCATTATGGCTGTACACGGGGGTAACAGACATCAAGTGTGTGATGAGAGCCAGGGAAAAAATTATAAGAAGAGGCGATTCAATTATTTTCCGCACTTAAATTGAAAAAAAAAAAAGAAAAAAAAAAGCCTCATTCCATATTCCACTTACACACCCACGTGAAATCACAAACGGATCTCTCTAACAATAGTCCCGTGCTACCGTGTGAAATATGAAACACGTGTGACCTTTGCTCAACCCTGACCCCCGGCATCTCATCTCCAGCCCTGAAATATCACCATATCTACACATTCTTTTATTTTCCAGCGCTTTTGTTTTCTTTCTTTCAGCCGATGATTACCGAAGGTCTCTCCCACCCTCTCTCGTTCTCACTCCCTCTCTCTCAATGCTTTCATCTTGACCCCCACCTCTCCCGACCCCCCCTGCAACCATCTCTCACCGAAAGTCAAATTCTTCCTGAGTTAATTGGTCTGACAAAGTTATGCGATTTCAGGTCTCTGAAAACAACAGGAGAGCTACGTGTGGCTCTGCGACAGGGGCCCTCGCTTTCCGCAGGAAAGCACCCCGTCTGGGTGACGAGAAAGGCGGCGCACAGTGTGTGTGTTTAGGATGCTGTTGATGTATTTGTGTGTTTGCTTTTGGATGGGTGCGTGTAGGTAAACAGGCACCTCAAGCAGGAGGTTATATTTAGGCATAAAGTTTCCATTTACTTGCTTCTTACAACTTAAAGTTAAAACGCATTCATCAACAAAGGTTTTATCCTTCAAAAGCAACACCAAAAAAAAGTCATTTACACAATATTCCACAATACTCTATGGCTGTCAAGTCATAAATGCTTACATACATATATATATATATATATATATATATATATATATATATAGAGCGAGAGAGAGAGAGAGAGAGAGAGAGAGAAAGATTATTATATATATTATATATATTATTATTATTATTATTACACTGCAGCTTAAAAAAAGTACTCTACTGTATTTAACATGATTTAATTGATGGAAGTTATCCAGTTTTTTCATTTTTTAAAGCAGCCAGTGCAAAGAGGAATCATAAATTAAGGTTAAGTGAGGTTTAATGTCTATTACTATTTTTTTTTTTTTTTACATATTTAACTTAATTTACATGTTTTTTCTAAATGTTGATTGTTTTTTTATATGCACAAATATGATTATCATGTTGGAAATTCGTAATATTGGTAATATTTTCGGGTGGCCACCTAAGTTACCCAGTTTTTGTTTTTGAAGCAGCCGGTGCCGAGAGGAATCAAAAATTAAGGTTGACGTTTAATGTCTATTTATTTCATATTTTACTTAATTTAAATATCCTTTTTTTTTCTTTTTGGATTTTCCCCTGATTTCCCCCCTTATTTAGGCGTATCCAATTCCTCCCCATCACTCACGCACCGCTGGGGGCGGCGTAACACACTCGGAGGACAGCACTATCCGCCCCCTCCGCTTGCGTGAACTCACAGACACCCCTGATTGGCTGTAGAGCCGTGATTAATGTGGGAGCACTAAGTACCTCTCATCCCTCCCCTCTGAGAGAGCTCGGCCAATCAGCTCTCTCTAGACCTCCGGCTGCGAGAGGTTACAGTATCACCCGGGAATCTCCGGATGATAGGGCGCTATCTTCTCTAAATGTTTTGATTTGTTTTTATATGCAAAAATATGATCAAAGTGTTGGAAATTGGTAATATTGGTAATATATATTGTAATATATATATATATATATATATATATATATATATATATATATACACAAATATAGGGTTTGTTATATAGGGTTTGTCTGTATTTATTGCTCCAATTATCATCAGGACAAAGAAAGTGGAATTCATTTACACCTCTACTAGACACATATCTGCTCATGCCTTTTAGTTTTAAAAAAAACGTAGGCTATTATAAACTCTCCACCTTTCTGGCATGCTCATTAGTCACCGCAGAGTCCAATCAAACCAACAGGACCTTAGAGGCGTTCAGTAATAACAGCTCTGTGGTGACAGTTAACTCACAGTTACTGATTGCTTGGTTCTGCAAAGACCATCAAGCCCATATTTAACTTGAAAATCAAAAAAAAAAAAAAAAAAACAATCGATGTGAAGAAAAACAGGACTGTGTGCTGAAAAAAAGTGAGGCTGTAGAAGAAGGAGGAGGAGGAGGAGGAGGAGGAGGTGGCTCGGAGTCTGGGACGCAGAACAACCATTAAATATAATCAGAGAGAGAGAAGGTGAGCGTGACAGACAGTTCACTCAGCGCCCCCGAGCACATGCATGCTGTGAACACGGTGAGCGGAGAAACTGGTAGAATACAAAAGGAAACAAGACAGGATGACAGAACAATCAAGTGAACAACAAAATTAGCAAAGCTTTTAGCACACCATGTGGCCTGGAGTCGTCTTACGAATGCAAATACATGCTTGCATCCTTATTTTCACAGTAAAATGTGCAAAGAACAGCATGTGAAACGTTTTCATATTTCCCTTGCAAAAAAGAAAAACCGCGAGGTGTCACATCCACATGACCGCACGTCCACGCTCTATAATAACCTTACTTGCTGTCCTCATTACCTTTCCACATAAAGGTGATGAGGGGGGTATGCTTGCACCCTTTCCCCTTTTCTCTTCCTTATTATAGAAACTTCTATTCCAATCCAATTTGCACACAGATGGAATCATTAAAGCAGTGTGTCCCCTGTCGCTGCATGTCCCCAGGTTATTAGCTTATCTTCGCTAAACATAAGAACGAATCTTAAAGGGGATTAACTTCCTCCGACTCCTGCTGTGTATTTCAAGTGCAGGAAATGTGGGGTGAGTTTGTGTGCATGTGTGTGTGTGCCACAGTGTGCCAGGGCATGGATGTTACACAAATAGCTTAAATTATAACAATTTTGCTTGTGATTTATTATCATACACTTAAGTGAGGTGAATTGGTTCATCACTCCACTTGACTTTTTATAATACAAAAAAAAAAAAAAAAAAAAAAGGCGCACACTCCAATCAACTTCATCTTTGATGACAGCACTCAGTTCTTGAGTGAAAATGAATATCTCTGTGCCATCAGGGAAGAAAAACTCCATTGATGATTCATGTGCTTCCCTTCTTGCCCTGATGCACCCATCACTCTGGAATAGGGTCCGTCTGGACTCATCAGACCACATGACCTTCTTCCATTGCTCCAAAGTCCAATCTAACAAACTGAATCATTTTATTCCTGACGAGTCTCACTAACTAAAGTGGATTTCTTATTGCCACACAGCTGTTTAGTCTCGATCCTGTGAGTTCTCATCACATTGTGTGTGGATGGTAAAGTTGTATTTTCACTAGACACAGCTATGGTTTTAACTGTTGATTTTTTTTACCCTGCAACTTCAAAGTGTTTAAAGCCCCGTATACACTGCAGGTCTCAATGCCCAATTCTGATTTTTTTTACCGTCTGTTTACACGTTCTTTCAACTATGACCCATATCCGATTCAAGTGTTTACACTTGCCATACCATCTCAAACATCGCGCATACTTAAAGGGAGGTTCTTGCGCTACACACTAGCCAAGATGGACGAAGGTGGAATATGCTTGACGCTGGCAAAGTTCGCGAAGTTTCGCCATAATTGTAGACTGTGCATATGCTTCATTCACCAAATACAGATTTCTTAATGTTATTTAGCCTAAGTAAGTATTAACACAAGGCGGGGGATCTTTTCCTTTTCCATGTCACCTGCTATGTTATCATTCCACACGCACTTCCACCGGAGAATAACATTACGTCATTTAACCGCGAAGAAGTCGCAGTTTTAATGACATACAGAACACAATGCCTCAGGAAATCCGATCTGTCTGTTTACACGACAATCACATTAGCACATATCTGATTTATATCTGATTTATTTCCACATATGAAGGAGGCCTGAAACCGATCTCGAATTATCGGAATGCATGCGTTTTTTGCATGAACATAGAACATATCCGATATGTGTCACATATGAGCAAAAAATCGGAATTGGGTCACATTTAACTGACAGTGCTTACAGTAAGTGACATCCATTTACACTTTTTTTTTCTCACTACAGTACATGTCTACCACAAAGTTCATAGTTCAGAACTATCCTTCCAGGTTTTAATAATGTGTTGAAGAGTTCTCAACCATTTCAAATCTCTTTAGTTGTTTTCTTTGCTTGATGCAGATCACAATTTTGATCCTCCTGGAAGGGTGACTTTTTTTTTTTGCAAGGCAGTTCATAAAATCAGGCCTGCGTTAATTTGCATAATCCTGAGCCCTATATATGTTTATAAAAAATAAATCAATAATAATAAAAAATATATAATAGCTAAATGCTCTGAGCTTTTTAAGTGGTGACATCACTTTTTTTTCTGACCACATTTCTTAAACAATGTTGACAGTTCAGCACTATAATTTTGATAATATTTGATAAATGTGTTGAAAGGTTTTTACACCAGTCACAGTAATTTCAAATATCCTTAGTTGTTTTCTTTGCTTGATGCAGCCCAAAATTTAGACTGTTAAATAAAAATATCAAGACAATATATTGGCCAAGCAATGCATTAAATGTACAAACTGTATACAAAATAACAATTATATTATAGAAAAAAAGTAACAATTCTTTACTAAT
Source organism: Clariallabes teugelsi (assembly GCA_030014215.1). Classification (NCBI taxonomy): domain Eukaryota; kingdom Metazoa; phylum Chordata; class Actinopteri; order Siluriformes; family Clariidae; genus Clariallabes; species Clariallabes teugelsi. Next base: position 7,700,547 of record JAQMYG010000037.1, on the reverse strand, counting down.
CTATAAAACGCGTTTTTCAACTACGCATTCTGGCCATAAAAACTTTTTTTTTATCACTATGACACAATGAGCCTAATGGATAAGGAATAACAACTGGATTCAAATAACGTTAATTGAGTTCTATTTTTTAAGATTCACTGGAAATATTCTGTAGCTGTCAAGGTAAAAGACTGACAACAATCTCTGTGCATGTTTTACAGAAAAAAAATTTTCTTAAAAAAAAAAAAAAAAACAAGACTTTTCCCAGTCGTCTACAGCTACAGTTTAAATACACTATAGTCAGTGCAATAGTTTTCCATACGTCACCATAAGCTGTTCCATGAGTCACTCATTCTAGGTGACACAAGACAACATGTTAGTGTTGTCTTCATCTCTGACACAGGAACTCATCCACCACTACGAAATATTTTACGTAGCTCATAAATCAACAGGAAGTTGCAATGTCTGAATTTCTTCCAGATCATGGGAACAAATGCACACTGTCTTAGTCACTCTTTCGTTGATATTTTGCACACTTCCTGTCTGACATGTGCTGGCGACTTCATGAAAGAAATGTGGTTGAGAAGAAAAAAAATGACCATGCACAGTAGATGCAATGTAGAAAAAATGACAGTAGAAACCATATCTACTGTATGTTTAATAGTGAAAGCAAGTGCATTCGAGGCTCAGCAACGTTTATGTGCCACTAAAATGAAGTCAGCTGATGACCTGAATGTACTGAATGACCAGGTTATCACATCTATGTGAGTTTTTCTTACCTGATAACACAGGCACACTGCAGGTCACTAATGTGTGACAGAGTGGTTCTGGGAGCATGAGGAATCATTTTCCCACACCGACTGGGAGTTTTTTTTTTTTTTGGCCAGTCAGAGTGTATTGGCTGCCATGGTCCCTTTGAAAGCAGAGCACTCTTATCTAAATTATAGTTTGAAAGTGAGTTGAGAAAAAAAAAAAAAAGTTACACAACTTGTAAGAATTATCTTTAATGCGATAATACCATCGCCATGGATACGGGAAAACCATATCTTGTGTATTTGCTAATTACATGCAACACTGTTAGTACGAAGGGCGTTCAAGTCAAACCAGGATTTTTGATTGCGCAGAATAAGAGGACACAGTTATGTGAGTAAAAACAACTACAATCCGCCGCAACACTAATGCACTTATCGCAGTGTTTTCACTAGTGCTAGTTTTTAAGGATTAGGCGTGCCATGTGCTGAATGCTACGGAACGAGTCACCTCGGCCGGGATCGTCATTCACGGAAATTGGTTTTATGCCGTCATTTAAGATTCAAGTCCCGGATTGACTTGAATGTCCCTCATACTTTCAACATTTTAAAAAATAAAAAATTTGATAAAAGAAAATATATATATATATTATTTTATTTTTTTTCATTTTATCAAATTTTTTATTTTTTAAAATGGGGCTAAATGGCACACTCCAAGTTTGCAAATATACACTTAAAGTTTAGTCATGATCATTGCAAGTCATCTCGTTTGGTTAAACTGTCTGCCATTTATTAATTGTGTAATATTTATGATAGATATTGAAACAAAGTAAACTGACATGAAAGCAAGAATGAGAGAAATAAAGAAAAGATCATCAGTAGGGCTATAAAGACAGAGCGAGTAGTCAGGAGCCCACTTTATGCGTGACTGCACAGGTATGCGGTTTGTGTGTGTAGCCATGTGTGTGTGTGTGTGTGCGCGTGGGAGACCTGGAATGAAAAGGGAGAGATTTTTTCCACCTTATGGTAAGTGAGTAGCTTTGGTTCCCAGGCAGCAGGAATGCCCAGGTAACTGAGGGCAGAACTTTGCACAATACGACACAATAGACCGGGCATCAATTTACAACACACACACATAACCTTCACAGAACATCGAACACATTCATATGTCACATATAATCCTGAACCTTTATCTAATGCATGATGTCAAATAATAAATCCACTTTAATATACGACACAAGAATAGTTTAGAAATTTCTCTATCACCCTAATTTCATTGCATTAAATCTTCCATTAAGGTGTCCGGGTTCTGATATGACGAACCTGAACCCATTAGTGAGACGAAAGGAGGCGGGCAGGTCAAAGTTCTTGACCTGTGACCGCTGGAGGTATTGAGCGAAAATTAGTGTCAGTGTCACGAGAGCCGAGAGAGATAAAGTAAGCGTTGGGCAGATGGGGACGGGAGGTAAGTAGATTTGAGTAAACTTAATTTCCTCGCACTAATCTGAACACTCAGGAAAGCCATTTCACGAGTGCTTGGTGACAATCCTCAGCATGTGGTGGCTTATAATAAGAAGGGAGGCATCAGTCTACCCCGTCTGCCTGCACCAAATGGTGGAATCGTGAAATGGTGAGCTTGGCATGCTTAAATGCTGAGGATAGCGTTGATATCTCAGTATTTCTTACAGGATTTCTAGTTTTATTCATTTATACTTAAATACACTCAACAGTGACCACACCAGTGCTTGTAAGTTGCACCACCTTCTTGTACACCATGGAGAAAGACAGGGTTACAGAAGTAGAAAGGACACAGCAAGGGAGCGCTAGGTCTATAAATGTTAGTCAATACGATGAGCGGCACAGCCAAAGGCATGAAAGAAGGTGCTGGTGGTGAGAACCCGCCGCCCATTAGTCCTCTGGGACAGAAAGACACGGTGTTAAACATTATACACGGAAAGTCCCACATGTGAAGCTCATCACTGCACCGAGCAAAACCTTGTATTTATTCTGAATCTGAGCCCTGTTAATAATAGACACGGCATAGAATGAAGCATGACATGATCATTTGAAAATGAACGCACACCTCCACCTCCTTATCTGCAAGCGCTGAGAGTTGAATAAGGAATTTGAGCTGCTTTGGGCAGGGCCTGACTCACCGCAATAGGTAATGGAGAATAATGTCCTAAAGGTAATTGAGAATAATGATCAGAGAGAATAGGAGAGGGGGAAAAAAAGAGGGAGACAGAGAGAGAGAGAGAGAGAAAGGGGGGGGGGGGGGATGAGAAACAGAGAGAAATACAGGAAGAGGGAAAGAGATGGACAGATAAATATATAGACAGATAGAGAAAGTGACTGATTAAGACAGATGAACGAGACAGGTAGAGAGGAAAAGAGAGAACAAGACAGACAGACAGAAGGTGAGGAGGTGAAAGAAACAGAAAGGGGGAAAAATAGAGACAGATGGAGAAAAGAGACAAAAATGCGACGGTGGTGGTCAGTGCGGATATTGGCGTCACCTCTGTGCACAGGTCACTCACTGACCCCTCATACCCTCGGGATAATAAAGACAACATGACTCTTTTTCACTTTAATGCCTCGAAGCCCAGAGATGGAGAGATTGAGAGTGACCTGAAGTCCAAAGTTGCAAAAAGTTCAATCACATGAAAATCACATGCACACACACGCACAAGCATGAACATACTCACTCACTCACTCACTCACTCACTCGCACTTCCCAGCCTTTTACTAGGGGCAATCATTACTTTCTATCCCTCCTCTTCTCCCATAATGTCGCTGAAACAGTGAAAATAAAGAGAGATGACTTCACTGGGGGTGAGTGGTTTTGTCTAGTCTGTCATCACAGTATGACCAGCGGCTGCTCTCTGGGCCGGCTATCAATCCTCCGCGAAAAAACCCCCTTAATGAGCACTGTTACAACAGATTAAAGGTAGAATATAAATAGGTAGAAAGAGAGAGACACATAAAGTGAGAGAGAAAGGACAGAAGGAGGCAGGTAAAGAGTAGGGCTGGGCTATCTTCATAGGATCGTGTTACCTTACTTGAAGACATTTTCACTTTCCCATACAGTACACCACATGTACTGTTTAATATTTATTGCTCCAGAATAGCTTTTAATGTCTCACCACTTATTTCTTATAGTATTAACGGGGAAATTTTTAATAAGACTACCAACAGCGTTATCATGTACTCCTCCTAGGGGATTTATACGATTGCCACCAAACCGGCCTAATATGATCTCAAGACGTCGAAGATACAAAATTGCGAAGGTATTTTTAATATGTCAAACGGTTCAGCCATGGTGATTCCTTAAACGTATGCTAAACAGTGTCTAATAACTTCCTGAGTGATATCATATTCGGTGACATAATATTGAGTAACATTATAGTGTGATGCTTTTTTCCAGCATCCAGGGCTTTTTTTTTGTAGATCTTAACATGCTCAAAAAGCACATAGGTTGTGTGGTCTGCCCAGATGGAGATGGCCATGTTGAGCACATGGTGTGACAACTTCTAGAGCAATGCCTGCTTTTTCAGTGCTGGGTTGCTAGCTCAATGCCTAACCCTCCTTCTTTCTTATCTGGTCTTTGGGACTGGTAACGGTGGAGTGACATAGGGTTAAGGCTTGCTCAAACTCTTGTGGAATCCTGGTGGTGGCGTGTCTCGAACCCCTGAATCCACGATCAGCCTCAACCGCATGAGCCATTACCGCCCCCGAGCTTAATAATAAACATATTGTTATATAAGAACAAAGAATCATGGTTCAGGTCACGGTTTTAAGGAAGGAGTCTTCAGTGTCAGTGCTTCGCAACGATGGGAACGTTTTCTGCCATGGGAACGTCTTCAGGGCAGAAAGCTTTGTGCTTTGCACATGATAAGCTGTATTACATCGTATTACCTTCAAGAGGGAAATAAAAGAAAGGCTTGTGATAGAACAAATGTTCAGCTACTACAACAGCTGTATAACAGCTGACAACATTAACTCCAACTGAACTTGGATACATGTATTACGTGTTGCTTGTTAATAGCTTTAAAAAACCTGTAATGCCTGGCAAATTGCTGTGGTGTAAAAGGAATAAAAGACATTGTGCTGTTATTGGGAAATAAGCAACTCCAGGGTAGTAACATTAACTCTGCATTACGTCTGGCCACATTGTTGAGAAGTTTCCTATAATAGCATGCCTCATTGTGTTTGAATCCTTACATATCATTATGATACATATCACCCAGCTTTATTAGAGTGGAACCCAAGAAAGGAGTGTCTTATATCAGTCAGACTCAAATGTAACATTCAATTACGTCCTTTATCTCTCTCTCTCTCTCTCACTCTCACACACACACACACACATGCATATACCTTTTATACCTTTAATCTTTTCTTCTTTGTTGAAAACAGTAGATTAGTGTGCGTGTGAAAGATAAAACACATAGAATGAGAGAGAGAGAGAAAGAAAGAAAGAGAGAGAAAGCAGGCTCAGCTTTCCTCCTAATAACTGTGTTCACCTGTTCGTCCCCTCACCTGGGACAGTAGGAGACCCCCTTCCCCTCCCTCTCTCCTCTCCCCCAAACCACTGCTCAGAGATGGGCTGATAATGAAGCTCTTTCATTCCACTGGCTACTCATAGAAACCTCTCTCTCTCTCTTTCTCTCTCTCTCTCTCTCTTTTTCTTCCAACCCCCTCCTTCTCCAGTCCTTCGCTCAGCCCTGCCCTGAAACTGAACCAGATTGGTTTTCTCCGGTTGAGTTTTTCTCACACTCGCAGTTGCCACCACCACCACCCTTCAAACACATCGATACTATGCAGAATAAAAGAAATGGCGTGTCAAACTGTTACAGTGTGACTTTTGTACCGGTGTGTCGTTTTTTGTTGTTGTTGTTGTTGTTGTTATTTAAGAGTGTGTGATTTATAAAAGTGACTGTATTTATCATCTGCTGGGAACAGCAACCCAGTCACCCAATGCCTCATGGGGATGAAAGATATCATGTCCACAAAAAACTCTGGGAAGTTAATTGAAACATGGAGCAGAGACTGTAATTACAGCCAGACATTAATTTGGGGTTTATCCCATGAGGAACCATTCGGTGTCTGAGAAGGGTAACAATATATCTGGTATATTTCATCACAATGTTTACATTTAGGCATTTGACAGACGTCCTTATCCAGAGCGACTTTCATTTTATTTCATTATACATCTGAGCAGTTGAGGGTTAATGGCCCAAAAGTGGCAACCTGGTGGTGGTGGTGGTGGGGCTTGAACCTGCGATCTTCCAATGAGTAGTACCTTAAACCTTGAACTAGCTCTGCCCAGCAACCATTTCACATTTATGGCATTTGGCAAACTTTCTTATCCAGAGTGACTTACATTTTATTTCATTATACATTTGAGCAGTTGAAGGTCAAGGGCCTTGCACAAGGGCCCAACAGTGGCACCTTAGTGGTTGTGGGGTTTGAACCAGGGACCTTCCAAACTGAAGTCCAATGCCTTAACCAATGAGACAGTGTTAAAATAATCAACAAATCACAATTGGTTATTGGGTTCTGTAAGCATTCTGATATCAGTAAAAGTATCAATAACCATGAGTTCAGATTCCTCTGAAGTAACACATTTCTACCTTTCTCTGGCGCAAATCAGTTTTTTTTATCTTATGGTTATACAGACACAAAATTCAGATATTTTCAAATCCGACCTGAGTCACTTTTGCATGTGGTTTTAGATCAGAGGCATATCTGATATATGGCCATGTGGCATGAATGAGAACCGTCAGATCGCAATCTCCTCACATGCCCATCCTATCATTCCTAGCCATCTGCTTTTTTTTTTAACCTTCTAGAACTGATCATGTGACAACCGGACAACCTCCAGAGCGAATGCTTCTCCTGTGAAAGATTGTCGTACACTCACTCTCACTCACTCATAGTCTATACGGGGTTGCAGGGGGGCCTAGAGCCTATCCCAGGCAACTTAGGGCACGAGGCGGGGTACATCCAATCCATCGCAGGGCACATACATACAGTACACACACTTACACACTACGGGCAATTTGGGAACGCCAAATAGTGTAATCTGTAATCGTTGTACCGTGGGAGGAAACTGGAGTACCAGGGGGAAACCCACCAAGACCACGCAAACTCCATGCACACAAAGGCAGGAATTTGATCCCAGACCCTGGAGGTGCAAGACGGCAGTGGTAATCACTAAGCCGCCATTCCGTCCATATTGTCTTACAAAGGGGACATTTATTTTTCTGTGACTATGGATTTATTTCATAGAACAACTACAAAAACAGACGTGGGATCATACAGTTACGGACAATATAGTTATAGCATTCAAGGCATAAAATCCAATCTGAGTGACTCCAGAGTGGTTGTCCACTTTACTGTTCAGAGATTGCAGATTGAATCTCATCTCTGGGAGTTGAGGGAACAGAACTGACCATGCTCTCTGGGGTCGGATGTATGGCAAACATACAGGACAGCATAACATACTTCCTCTGGGTATGTTACGCTGCCCTTCGATGCTCCATTCGAGAAAAAACGAGGTTGTCCTGCCTCACGTGCCTCAGAGGAAGCACCTGTTAGCCTTCACCCTCATTGGTTGGTAGCCGTCGTATGATTCGTATCATAAGGGTGAACAGAAATCAGAAGGTGATAAAATAGGAGGGAAATACGGGGAAAATGTAAGACATGTGCAGTGATGTTTGTATTGTAAAAGCAGCCTGTATAGAGCTTCCGCTCGCTGGTTTGCTTTGGGCCGTGCAATTTTGTTTCCACCTCTTACAGTATATAAACTATAACTGTAGATAAATTGCAACGTAAAATCACCCTTGGATATTCATATCTTCAAACAAATGCATGCAGGCTAATATTTAAACATGACACAACATGTCTGCGGCCTCATCATCTCGGAACTTTTTCCATCATCACTGTCAATCAAGCACAAAAAATATCAACATTCTTTCTTCCTAAACCTTCCTTAAACAAAAAACAGGAAGAGCATAAACAGACGTTGTTTGTTTTCTTGATTGACGTCATGCGAAATGATGTACGAAAAAAGTCTTTCCGTTTTTCGCAATGGAAAGTGAACCAAATACAAAATGATGAAACTTTATTTAAAGCACTTATTTAAGAATAAAGGCAGTGTAATGTGTGTATACAGTACGATGTGCGCTCGAGTCAAACCGGGACTTTTGATTGTGGAAAAAAAATCCCCCTTTTTTCCTCTATATAATACTTTTCTACACTAATGCACTCGTCCCACGATCGGACTGCCTGCTTCACGTCTGAAACGCTGGCCTCCCGGGAACTCCTTTAACGGTCCAAGTGAGTGGAAATGGCTTGGAGCGAGGTCAGATGAGTTCAAAATAAAATGCAAGATAAAAGAGAAATTTCATCACAAGTCCCGGTTTGACTTGAACGCCCTTATATGTATTTCATACTGCCTTTAAATGATTGTTAAGTTAAGTTTTTTGCCCAACTGTAAAACTCTTATCAGAATCGTAAAAACATGCAGGGTAACATAATTATACCGTGTATGTACACTGAGACACTGAGACAGGAAGAAGAGAGAATGCGCTTTTTCTATTTGAAGTTTTTTCGTTAAATACCGGGGAAGGAAATTTATGTGAACAGGAGGACCAATAAAACGGCAGCATAAGGCATTTCTTTTGGCCACATTAATGCCCTTAAGTGAACATTTGTTCTGAGTGATGCAGTAACACAAGTGTGTGCATGTCTGTGTGTGTCTGTGCTTAAACCGTGTCCTTTCGAATGATGCAAGGCAAAGAACATTTGCGTGCGGGAGCACAATACAAGCAACAACCGATTAGCAGAAGTGGGAGTTTGTACTGTATGAGTGTCTCCGTGTGTCCGTGTGTGTGTGTGTGTGTGTGTGTGTGTAAACACAAATGGCTCCTTTTTTTTCTTTTCCTTTCTTGTTTTTTTTTTTTTTTTTTACAAAGACACATAACCCTGTTCACACAACTGGCCCACATCAGGTCACTTCCTTCTCCTCCACCAAAGTCAGCTTTGGATTTTTTTATTTATTTATTAAAAACATTATCATGGCTAGAGCATGAGCATGACATGAGCTTTCTTGCGATGTGTAACCTCGCTCGCGAAGGTCGTAAAAAACTCGACAATAATACGACGATGCAGATGGAAATACAGACATGTTTAAAGTGCTAACACAGAAACAAACAGGACTGGGAAGAGCGTAGCACAACGAGCCATTAGTCTCCCACAGGACGCCGAGTCATTTTAAAGGATTCCACAGCCTGAGGCGGCCTGATCGTACGCAGACGCAGACAGACAGACAGACAGTGGGAACAGAGCGAGCACAGACCCAGGAGAGGCGAAGGGTGCTGCGATTAGTCTAGAGTGTTTAGGAAGTCTCTGGGAAACTACAGACGACTACGCTGTGTGCTTGTGCATGTGTGTGTGTGTGTGTGTGTGTGTGTGTGTAGTTGGCATTGCACCCAGCCAGAAATAAAGCCCCATAAAGCCTTGACCACACCACTGAGAAACTCCACATGAATAATTCCAAGCAAACACAAACAGGCCGACCTCAAACCGACTTTGTTATTCTGTTTTATACATTATATAAGTTTTATGGACTGAGCTTGCGGCTTCCTATCCGCTCTCTTTCGCGTCCGTCTGTGTCTCTGTGTCGTTAAATCTCCCTCTGTCTTTCTTCCTTTCTTCCTCTCCTTCTTTCACTATTGTGCGACATAAAGCGAGAGATAAAAGCCACGGCGCAGAAGTGGAGGAACAGTCCGCCACGCTGTAATTGAGCAGTAATAGCCCGTGAGAGTAATGTTAGAAGGGAATTAGTCTGATCCATTATGGGTGATAAGACAGAAAAGGTCGATCCGTCTGCGAGAAAGGGGGTGGGCTGGGGATAGAAGGAACCAAAGAGACCAGGTTTACAGGTTTAAGAGAAAAAAGAAGAAGAAGAAGAAAAAAAAAGCGACTGGTATTAGATGGTTAGATGAGGCGAGGAGAGTTCTGAAGAAAGGAAGATGTGAGATATCATTGTTCTTATTGTAAAGAAAGTTATTTAAGTTAATATGACCAAAAAGTTGAATGATAACGGAAATAAATAAAGCAGCACAAGCTGAGAGAGAGAGAGAGAGAGAGAGGGGGGGGGGGGGGGGGTCAGGAGGGGCGTACCA
>JAQMYG010000037.1:7667563-7678544 GCA_030014215.1 Clariallabes teugelsi | reverse complement strand
AAAGGAACGAACGACTCGGAGTAGAAGAGTCATTGAGAAAGAATCGCTCAATTCTGTTTCCTGTACATAACCTACGGAGGTATTGCGATGCTTTGCGCATGCGCACCCAGTAGAAAACGAACGAATCACTCTCCGAGTCTACTCGTTCTACTGAGTCACGTTAAAGATTCGTTCAAAAAGAACGAATAGTTCATGAACGACCCGTCACTACTACAGTCCAAAGACATGTAGATTATTTTAATTGGTGTTCCTGTAGTGTGTGAGTGTGTGTGTGGTGCGATGGATTGGCACCCCATCCAGGGTGTACCCTGCCTCATGCCTCCTGATGATAAAGCGGTATAGACGATGAGTGAGTGAGTAATGTTACTATGGTACATTAAAGTATAATTACTAGCATTTCATAAATACGTGTCAAAGGCATTTATTGACAACTACATTAAGTTTATGTGAAGAGTCAATATTTGCAGTGTTGACCCTTCTATATCAAGATTTTTATATTCTATATCAGTTTCTGGGCCACATCCTGACTGATACATTTACGTTGAGGCATTTGGGAGACGCCAACGTAACAACTTACAAAAGTGCTTACATTTCCGTCCTTGGATAGATCCTTATACTGGGTTACTAGGTTACTAACTAAGTACCATCAGTCAAACACTTATATACATCTTGCATAATCAGTGCTTGAAGTTTGTCAAACTTTCTGGGGTTTTGTTTGTGCACTTGCCTCCTGAGGATTGACCACAAGTTCTGAGGAGTTTCCTGGCCATAAACCCCAAATTTAAGTGCTTTGCTTTTCCCGAGCCACTTTTGCCTTATAGCAAGATGGTCCATCATGCTGGAAAAGCGTGATTGTTTGTCACCAAACTGTTCTTGTATGGTTGGGAGAAGTTGCTCTCTGAAAATTTTTGTACCTTTCTTTATTCATGGTTGTGTTCTTAGGCAATATTGTGCCCTTGGCTGAGTAGCAACCCCACACATGAATGGTCTCAGGATGCTTTACTGTTGGCATGACACATGACTGATGGCAGCGCTCAGTGCCCTTTTCTTCAGGCACTGAGAGCTTCAGTGCCTGACAAACTTTTTTTTCCATTTTTTTTTTTTTTACAGATGCCCAAAAAAATCGGAAAGGGGATTGATCAAAGAAAATGACTTTACCCCAGTCCTCAGCAGTCCAATATACCTATACCTTTTCCAGAATATGAGTTATCAAAACCGATGTTTTTTCATGGAGAGAAGTGGCTTTTTTGCGACCCTTCTTGAAATGCATGAAGCTGACTTTGTAGTCAGTTAGGTTACATTAGGTTTTTATTCCACCTTTGATCATTGGCGATTTCTTTGGGGACAAATGCGGAAATGTGAATATGTGTTTGTGACAAGATAAGTGTGACAAATTTGGTGTCACTTGTTTGTTGCTTTGCTATAGTACTAAGTAGTACTTCATTTAGATTGTTTCACAGGAATTATATTTTAATTATAAACATGTCCCAGAAACAATGAAAAATATCCATGTATTTTTTCCCATACCATCCTTTCATTCAAAACTGCCCAATCTGGCAACACCGTTTGTCCCCAGTTATTTAAAAATTCTTTATTTCTAGGGATGGCTATGTAATGTGCTTTTCTTTTTCTTTCCTTTCAACAATTACAGTGAAGAAATTCATCATATTCTGAGGAATGTTTGAGATGGTTTTTCCCCCATTTAGTCACAGCATTAACAAATTTATCAGCACAGACTATATTAAAACCAGCCTCACTCAGAGCAAAAACAGTATGTTCACTTTTTTTTTTTTTTGTGAAAGCACATTTTAAGCTACACCACATAATTTATAAAGACAATATTCTACGGTTTATTTTCATGTCATACGTTAAAGAAAAACAATAGACATTTTGCTGACAAAGTTACAGGAACATAGTACTTTACCACATAATAAAGTGAATGGACATTATTTGATGAATACAGAAATAACTTCCTTAACAAGGATAAAAGAGGGGAAATGAAACCGCTACGTGTTACTCAGACTAGCAGAGGAGTCATGCTGTTATATAAAAGAATAAACAATACACAAACTATCTCCAAAAAGTCATAATTTAAAAAAAAATCAGCTATGCAACACCTACTGTACTTAATACGCAGACATTAACTTCAAAGACATTGTTTGTTTGTTTGTTTTTTATTTTACCTCTAATGTTAACTATACACTAGATTGTCCTTTGATTTCTTTCACAGATCTGTAATCAGCTCCCTTTTAAATCTGCTTTAATCTTACATGCAGCTGTATTGATTCAGTTCACCTTGTGAAAACTGTAAAGTCACGTTTTCACATTTAAGGAAGAAGCATATTGCTGCGTCATAATAATCCAGGAGATCCTCAGCATGACCAGCGGATAGCAAGTTCTTTCATGCACCAGCAGTAAGCATGACTGCACAGACTCACTTACTCAGCGCCAGACAAGCACTAACCAGCTTACATCAGCTTAAAGCATCATGCACCTCATGCTGGTCTGAGCACGGCCACAAGACAAAGAAATAACCTGACAGTTCGGGTTGTAATTATGGGGAAGCCTGTCTAAAAGAGGATACAGACTGTTACGTGTACATTCCGTTAACTCAGTAATTCTGCAGAAGTGCACAATTTGTTGAGAAACAGCAATCATGTGCCAGCTCTAGGGCTTTTCATACTTGGTATACTCGGGGAGGTATACACATTGACTCACACACCGCGTGCCAGGACATCTACTGGTATGTTTTTGGTAGTTGGGAGGAAACTAGATAACTGGAAGGAAACCCATAGTGGGGTTCGAACCCTTGATGGACACTGGAGGTGTCACACACTCTCGCACATCCACTCATACAACAGGAACCAATCAGCACACCTACAAAGCATGTCTTTCGACTGTTGGAGAAAACCCAAAAACACAGACGGAACATGCAAACTCTTTATTCATGGACCAGAGGTGAGATTTAAACCCCCAACCCTGGAGATGTTATGTGACAGTGCTAACCACTGAGCCAACAACGTATTGCCTTACTGAAATAAACTATAAATCCTTCTGTAAAGGTATGATTCAAACTTCATGAAGTTGCAGTGTACCCCATGGTGTTGTCGATTCTAATCGGTCAAAAAGGTGCGGATTGGTTTTCAGTAAAAGCAGCTCGGACTGCAGTGTCGACTGCACGCCAAATCACAGGTTTAGATTAATGCGCTTGTTCTAATACGTTACCAATGCTACAGTATCAGCTCATTCACAGGGACTTAGTGGTGGACGATCTACATAATCTGGGGCTAACAATCAACAGATTAAAAAACGGGTTGTTATTTAAAACTAAACAAACAAACAAAAAAAACATCTATAATCCTTGATACGGTGAAGCTTTCTCTAAGGCGATGTTTAGTTAACTTTTAAAAAGGAAAATCTCTGGTGTCCGACAGAAGGATGGACAGATGAGGGAATTTTTTAGTTATAAAATGAGAAATATTCACACATGCCATCCACTTCTCACTCTCCCATCGTCTATACCACTTTTTCCTGTATACAGGGTTGCAGGGGCCTGGACCTGAGGTGGGGTTCCCCCTGGATGGGGCTCCAATCCATCACTGGGAACACACACACTTAGCCTAATCAGCATGTCTTGAGGAAACTCGATTACCTGGAGAAAACCCACCAAGCACGGTAAGGACATGCAAACTCCATTTATACACACCCGAACAGGGAATCGAACCCAGACCCTGGAAGTTGCATGGCATAAGTGCTAACCACTATGCCACCGTGCCGCCTCTGTTATTCACTAATAAATTACAAACTGCTGTAGAGCAAAAGGAATAAAACACTTTCTGACATGAATCAATTTTGTGGTAGTAGCAGTAATCCTGTTTCACCCCAGACTGACCGATGAGAATTCTTCCTATAACAGCGCATGCTGTTATGTTTTCCTTGCCTCTAACACTGTTACAATAATTGTAATAAAAAATACGCACGCACAAAATACACACCCACGTTTTAATTCATCATAGACAATCAAAAAAAAAAAAAAACCTCTCTACTAAGCACATCCTGTCTGCGGTTAATAACAGTCAGACACATAATGCCCACTGAACAATGCCACTACTTTATGCTGTAAATAAAACAATTTTATTGAGATCAAATTGCCTCTCATCCTCCGCCCCTTCTTCCTCTCATTGGGATGTACTCATAGCTGGTGTTTTCAGCCCTGGCAACCAGGCCTTTTCCCAAAGCAGAAACAGAGGACCCTTCAGCGCTTTGGCCCTCATTAGCATCTAGTGACCCTGACCCCGGGGCCATGGACTGAATATCAATCACTCCTTCTTCCCACTTACAGCACGGAGGAGGCGGCGCTCCGATTTAATAGCTGGAGCGCACATGACTTGAAAAGCATGAAGATTGCATTTTTTTAGTTACTTTGTAGAAATCCAGGAGGCCATTATTTGATATCCTGTATGATGTAGTTTTATATACTGTAGGGATTTAGTCATGGTTTATGACTGGCGCCATCTGCTGGTGATATAATATATAGCAATACAAACTACTATACAATGTAGTGTATTTATGCTTATTTATGTATTGTATTGTTTCTAATGTTAACACAGTGTTCCATAAAGGTGCAAGAAAATATTTTTTTCTTATAAACTAAAAAAAAAAAAAAAAGGGTGTTTTTTTGTTTCTGATGAAAACATATTCAGGATAAGATTCGAGTCATATTATCTTGATTATGAGGTATTGTGCAAATCAATACTGTAGCAACAACAACAAATCAGCAAAAATAAATATCTACGAGTCTAAGGGCGATCATTTCTTCAAGGCTTTTTAGCTCTGCCGTACAACCGCCGTTCTTTGCTGTATGGAGCTTTTGAGAAATGACCCAGACTGATTCCATGTATGAAAGGGCACCAAATGAGTTGTGAGCCAGTGAATCAAAGAGGGCAGTGTTGGTGGAGAAGGGTCACCAGGCTCGGTGCCAACATCATGGAACAGACGTGTACGCACTTGCGTTGTGGGCCAGACGTTAAGGTCGGCATTTTCTCAAGGCAAAACAGAGGAGTGTGAGGAGGCTGTAGAAGAAAGCGTGTAATGTGCGTGCATTTATATAGATTGACTGTGACTACAATAATAATGTAGGATGAATGTTTGTCATCTCGGGCACATTGAAAACATTTTCAGGCCTTAAAAGAACCCTAAACTCTATATTACCTCTTATACAAGGCTGCCTTACACTGTTTAAAAAGAAAAAAAAAGCTGAACAAGGCCAAAGAAGTTCCTGCTCTGAGGAGGATCCACTTCAAGGCTGGCATCGTAAGAGTATCAAGCACACGACCCTGTTCTGCTGCAGACGGTCTGGGACACCCCAGCACTTCAAAAACGCAGACAAGGACACGAAACAAGCAACAAGGACTGGGTACTCGCTGTTATAACCTCAAAGACATGGACACGGCTGAGTTTCCTGTGAAGTGGCCGTGTTGGAGTTTTAGCCAGACTAATGCAATAAGCCATGTCAATCCTAAACAAGTTTTTAAAAATATGCTATACAAATCGCCCTGGAAATCTCGTAAGTGAAAAGGTTAGGGAGAGAATGATGTGGTTAGTCTAGACAAGGGGCGCACGGGTGGAGGGATATTGATCTTATCCTCATGTGGCGTTTTTGACAACACTGATCCACCACCGGTCTGATTTGTTTCCAACCGATTTTTCTCAAAGCTTCAGCAACAAACAGGAAGATGTATTAGGTTTGAAATTGGTGGGGAAGCGTTTTTTTTCTTTTTTTTAAAGCAAAAACATACACCCACACAAACAAACTAAAAACATATGCTGAACATATAATGACTGTAAAAATGTGTTTTCATGTTAGGTTCATGTCATCTAAAAATGGCAGCCAATAGAACAGAACGTGCATTATTAATCCCATGTGTTCAGAGGTTTACAATTTGCATCAGGAAGCTTTTTTTTTCCAGCAGAAAAAAAATATTATTACTTGTTATTGTTTTTACTATTATTATATCATTTCCACATTTCCAGTGGTTTTCATTCATTTACATACTTCCACACCTACACCCAGATACACTTGCTTGCACACACACACAAACACATGCGTAGGAGTTGTTAGAATCTATCTGTCAATGGTTTTCCTTCTTTCTTTGTTTTTTTCATAACTGCTGTTACATGTAATGCAAAAAATCTTGGTTTGCATTAAAATAGTTTTTTTTTCCTCTGTCATATTCTGAAGATTTCAGTACTTTGAAAGAAAGATACAATACTGTGAAAGTCTTAACCACTTTTTTTTTTTTTTTTTACAAACTTTATGCGTATTTATTTTATGACTTCATTGTTGTCAGTACAAAAAAAAAATAGTTCTGATTTCCAAACATTAGAAAAGAAAGCAGCATATTATGTAAAAGTTCACTTTTTATGGAAGAAGAAAAAAAAAAAAAAAACTTCTGGGTTTTGCATACATGAAGAAAGAAGCTGGTGACAAACTCCTCTAAAGGTCTGTGACTGGTTCTGCAGTTAAACTAAGCAGCTAATTTCCTTATAAAACGGCATAAATTGTACTTGAGACTATTTTAAGCGAAGACTCGTCACACAAGTTAGTGACCTATTGCTTTTTATATATATTTTTTAAATGTAGAAACTTTTTTTTTGAGAATTTTGTAGAATTGCCGCTCATTTTGCATCGTGCCTACAGTTTTCTAATCTTGCTGTGCCTTTTTTTTTGCTTTCTTAGCTCCCGGCTCATGGTTGCTAGTGGCATTGTCTGGATTTGAGCCTCTCAACAACAATGAAATGATTATTCTCATTCCTGCTTTTAGTGCTAAAAAATAATAAAACAGCGCTGAGACTGTCATGATGCTTAATTAGACAGGAGAAAAGCTTGAATCGCTGCACAATTTGTTTGTGTGGTTTTGGATCATTATCCAGCTCTAAAATAACCACACAGTCATAACCTCTTGAGGTTATAATTTAAATGTCCTGTTTTTTACATGTAAATCTCCTGATGCTTCACTAAGAATTACGTATTGTAGTCTCACAAATTTCTCAGGGTTTCTGGATGTAAAAACAAACAAACCTGACATTACACAAATGTCATATAAATTCCATACAGCACAGATTAAGGTCTTTTCTATCTTTTTCAATCTTTGTTTTAATGCCAAACCTACCTTATATATTTACAGATATAAGGAGCATTTAAGACAAACAGAGTTGTGATGAAATGTCTTGTGAATGAAGGCATAAAACCGATTGACATTTACAAAAGACTTCAAGCACAGTACGGTGATGTGACTCTTATGCTGCTGTAAAACTCTGGAATGGTGCAAACATTTTAAAGAAGGCTGTACGTCTATGAATGACGATCCTCACCGTGATGGCTCGGAGCCCACTGAAGTAGTCACCGTGAGCATTTCTTAAACACTTGGGTGAACTTAAAGTAGAATATTAACCAAAACCTGCTTCAGTTGCATTTTGTTTAAAATGTGACTACAAAGTTTTAACAAGAGGAACGCCTGATCCTTGAAAATATAGCTTTTCAAAACCTTACTGAAGAGACGCATCTGTCTGTGGGAACTGTACACACGATCATTCACCAATCTGAACATTACAGGAACTCACCACATCCACTTGACCTCACTCCAAGCTATCTTCACATGTTTGGGCCATCAAAGGAGTTCCTAAGAGGCCACCGTTTGAGACATTAAGCAGGGAGTCTCATTAAACAGAGAAAACTTTCTACCTCAATGGTATCCAAGCACTAACAAAAGAGTGGGATAAGTGCATTAGCATAGCAGGGGATTATATAGAGAAATTCTGCACAATCAAAAGTCCCGGTTTGTCCATGTTAAAACTTGAAGGTACTTACCTAGAAAGTTAGATTAAACAGTTGTTTTCTACATGGGATGCTTTTGAACTAGTGCAACATGGGTGGAGCCACTTGTTTACCGCCTCCAGGCAGGTTTATTACAGATTAATTGTTTTAAACTTAATTATTGCTGTGGATCTGCTTCGTTTCAGATGTGCAGCAATCATATTCTACTGCCACAGACATTAAGGTTAGTTAGTTACCGCTCCATGTAATTTGTACATTCTGCAATCTCCACCATGATGAAGTAATATGGAAATTTGCCTGTGTTTACCCTGAATTTACACCCCAGTGAAACAGGAGAGGTCACAGGTCACTACACAAGAGTTCTTAAACACTTGGGTGAACTTAAAGTAGAATATAAACCAAAACCTGCTTCAGTTGCATTTTGTTTAAAATGTGACTTCAAAGTTTTCAGAGACTTTACATTTTTATTTTTTTATTTGTAACAAGTGTATTCTGAAGCAAGCCTCTGGATCTGACTGCAAATGACAGTTTTCTTCCACTGAACATTATGTGAATGACTCACATCTGCCAAATCCTTAACATGAAAGTCAACAACAAAGTCCCCAAAAACACAGCCCTTTGTTGAGGAGCGCAGTGTTTTCAGAGATTTATTTTCCAGAAAATGTTTTTCCTCTCCAGCCACATTTCCACATTGGAAAGCCATTTGTCAAGAGAGACATGAAGGGGCCAGTCCTTTCGTTTCCACCATTTCATATTTTATTTGGAATGGAGGGGAGGAAAAAAAACAAAACACATTTTAAGCATTTGTTTAAAAAAATTATTTTTATTTCAAGTAAGAAAGCTCCAGGTACAATGTCTGTTTGACCAGACCCTGGGTGCAATGCTTTTCAACAAAAAAAAGTCAAGGAGAGGGTATAAAAAAAAAAAAGAAAAAAAAAAAGCTACTTACAATTTCCAGGCTCATCCTCTTCAGAAAGGGATAAAAAATAAAAAAATAAAAAAAATAACCTGACCACGTCATATAAAATAATGTCCATCTTGTACACTCACAGACAATGAACAGGTCCATCATACATTACCAGATTTACCTTGCCCTCTAAGATAACTTTAGAAGGATGTAGTGTGCAGGACACTCTTGTATACATTTTCCTGTGGAAATGCATACATAATGTAGGAGGTTGTTTGGTTGGTTATTTCTTGGCAAACGAGATCTTCATTGCGTTAGTCTGCGTGATCTTGA
This sequence comes from Clariallabes teugelsi, assembly GCA_030014215.1. Lineage (NCBI taxonomy): Eukaryota > Metazoa > Chordata > Actinopteri > Siluriformes > Clariidae > Clariallabes > Clariallabes teugelsi. Next base: position 7,669,467 of record JAQMYG010000037.1, on the reverse strand, counting down.
AGCCCTGTAACGCTTCTCTGGCTGCACCGGCCTGCACTTCGTTGTCAAACTCCACAAAGGCGATGTCGTGCCGGCCTGGAACAAGACGCACCTCTTTGAACCCTGGGAACCTGGAGAGGAGACACGATAGGTGTGAGGTGAACTGGCCGAGATGCATTACCTTATTCATATATATACAGAGTTATCCCAGGGATCAGGTTTGGTTGTAATAGATAGATAGATAGATAGATAGATAGATAAATAAATAAATAAATAAATAAATAAAGATGGTGTCCATCACCACAAAGCTAAACCACTAGCAGCAAACAGCAATAAATATGACAAACAAACCCCCAGCTCTTCCAGTGATTATTTCACTTTGTAACTTGTGAATTTCCTCATTGGTAGGACAGTAAAGGTTTATCTCATCGTTTCTTAATATCCGCTATGCAGAAAATTACTTACTGGTTAAACAGCATGGACAGCATGAGCTCATTGGTCTCTTCTGGCAAGTTGGTGAGGAACAGGATGTGATTAGGCGGGTTCTCCGAGACCTACAGATCCAAAACAAACCTTAAATCTAGTTCTAAAATGTGATCAGCCATTTTTTCTTTCCCTCAATTTATCATTAACTCCTACCTGCTGAGGCATCTGTCCAGGCATTTGCCCAGGCATCATTTGACCTGGTGGCATGGCACCTGGTGGCATCTGTCCAGGGCCCATACCAGGGGGTGGCATCATACCAGGAGGTGGCATATAAGGAGGCTGACCAGGCATTGGCATCAAACGAGGAGCTTGATTCATAGGAGGCATTCCCTTTAGAATGACACAAGAGCATCAATTATAGTTAAATGAGACTGGATACAGAAACACGTCAACTCTAAAATAAACACGATTTGTACACACTGCACCGAGGATAATAAACTTAAAAAGAATTGATTCTGGTAATCTTTTAAACTCACAGGAATAGCGCCTGGAACTCCAGCCATGCCCGGAGCAGCAGCAGCACCCTTCTTCGACCCTCCTGATTCCGCAGTTTTAGGCTTCTTCTTCTCCTTCTTGCGATCCCGCTCCACATATGTGCCCTTCATCTTAGCAATAATGTCTGAGTCTTGCTTGGCATACTGAATTCGCTGTATGGAGAAAAGAACTGGTTACACAGCTGAGCTTTGATATTGTAAATGCAAAGCAATTTAGCTTGAACATGGAAAAGTATGAGGCGGGAACGGCTGCCAGATAACACTACTACCACCTAGTGTCATTATTACCTAGAAGCATTATTTAGCTGCCATCAACAGGAAGGAAAAAAAAGTCTCCTGTGGTCACTGAATATAACCAGACCTTAAATATCCATAGGAAAAACATCTCTACAATAACACAAATACGCATCTTTGATGTCCTGTGTCCATTGCCCCTTATTGAGCAGATCGTTCCCAGTAAGCACATTGGATGTAGTAAGTACATCCCAGTAAGGATGGTGGTACTTTTGCAGATTAGGTTCTCCATTCTAAATGAGGACCATTGTAAAAAACAAAAAGAACATAGAGGCTCAACTGATGAATCTTGGTGCTCTTAAAACGACGACTAAAGATCAGGGCCCGTATTCACAAAGCTCCTTAAGCCTAATAGAAAATTTCTTAGAATTTCCCCTTAAATTTAGGACTAAATCTCAGTAAAGATAAAAATTATTCACAAAACATCTTAGCCCTAAAAACAGCCCCCAAGGTAAAAACTGTTAAGAGTAGAGAGGAGGACTTTTAAGAGCCTTAAGAGTTTCTATAGCAGAGGACAAAAATGGCGGGAAGAAGAAAAATTCTCCAAACACTGAACGTAAAGCTAAATGTAAAAACTGCTCTTCTGTCCAAATTGGTTTTCTTGTTGTTTTACTTCCTTCCAGAAGATTGTTGGCTACATACCATCCAAAA
>JAQMYG010000037.1:7647154-7661918 GCA_030014215.1 Clariallabes teugelsi | reverse complement strand
TGTACACATCGCAATATATATCGCAGGAAAAAAATATATCGCAATGTAATTTTTTCCCAATATCGTGCAGCCCTAATAATTATTATAATATGTGAAACTTGATAGTCTCAGGATTTTTGGCAAATGTGGCGCAAACTACTCAGCACAATTTGAATCTTAAAATGATGATAAAAAAAAAAAAATCATAATTAGGCTAGCTGAAAAAAAAATCATAGCGCAAACATTTTAAAGAAGGCTGTGCGTCCGTAAATGACAATTCCTGGGTGAGGTGGCTCGGAGCTCACTGCAGTTGTTCCCAAGAATTTTCAGTCAGTGGAATGTCTGGTCCTTCAAAATCGATAGATACTTTGTTACTAACTTCCGGAAGAGACGCATCTGTCTGTGTGAACTGTACACATAATCATTCACTAACACCACTTGCACATTACAGGATCTCGTCTGAGAGTTACTGTCACATCCCCAGAACAGTCCTGACCTCCACACAAGACATTTCCACATGTTTGGGTTATTAAAGTATTTCCTGGAAGGCCAGGGTTTCAGACGTGAAGCAGGCAGATCATACTGAGAAAAATTTCTACCTTGATGCTATCCAAGCACTAGTGATTAGTGCATTAGTATAGCAGGGAATTATATAGGCAGCTTTACTCTCATAACTGTGTTCTTTTATTGTGCGCCGGTCTGACTCGAACACCCCTTGTATGCGTGAGGAGGTCTTGAAACGTGCATACTGCTGCACGCAGGTCCAATTTTAGTTGCTGTGGTTAAGGGGTTATTGTATGTTGCCTACCGTGCATGATGTTTTAGTCTGACTCTGTTCAAAGAATAAAAAATTTCACATGATAAAATCAACTCGACCAAAACAAAAAAGGTGTTTACAGGTTATTATTATATATACCTTAGAAGCTAATATAAACCTGTCACAAGTGTACAGTTCATCTTACGTGTTTTTTAGTCTGACTACATTTTTACAAGTGGTAGAAAGGCATCCACAGCATTCCTTAAGTAATAATAATGATGCTAATAACACAAATTCACCGAAAGGATATTAATATTCCACAATAATAATTTCTTCATTCAAAGATTGACCTTCATTTATTTGATGTAATTGATATTTCTTTTTGCAGCTGGTGACATGGCCTTGCTTGCAGAGGAAGTGTGTGGTGTCGGAGTTCAGAGGCTGTCCGGAGGCATCACTGGAGACAATGCTGCACTAATCCTAAAACATCTCACTGATGGACAGCCAGTCTTAGTACCGTATCCTAACCAGCACCTGACTGGTCTTCTGACTGGAGGGAAAAATTATTTACACATTGTTTTTACATTTAAGACATGCTTAGTGAATGATATTTCTTTTTTTAGTTATGTGTTGTGCAACGTGGTGTTAGCTTAACTAGTTTACACCAGATATGACGAGGACTTTAACCATGAGCCGTGTCTACGCAGTGGCCACAAAGCTCACTGGGCAGTAGCTTCAGGTGAGAGATACACTCAAACACAATCTAAACTAAAAACTGGTAAATAGAAAATATATCATATTGAAGCACCAATTGCACCAAAAACATGTTTTTAAAATTTTTTTTCTTAGTCACCCATTCATAGCTTGCAAATGTATGAAAATGTGATTCAAGACCATGCGAGTGCATGACAAAATTGTCATTATTGCATGTTTGTTTGAACTGAAGGTGCAGTTTGTGCATGTTGTATGTTACGTATTATAGATTATTTAATCTGCTTGTACTATTTATGTGTATTTTTATGGCCATTGTGCAAATTAGTGTTAATTTCATCAACAGAAATAATGACGAAAAATATTGAACTTTTTTTCCTATGACTAAGATGAGATAATGACGAGACGTCACGGTTATCAGTGATGAAAAAAGACGAGATTAAAATGTGATAAAAAAAAAAAAAAAGATAATTATAAAACATCCGTCTTTATTTTTCGTCAACATATCCGCTGCGACACGGTGTTCATTCATTATGGCGCGAGCAGCGGTGTTTCCCGGGTGCGCGCGCAGTGACGGGATGCTACATGCTGAGTCATCGTTAACTCTTTCGTCATCACAGCAGTATTACTCAGGCCAAAGAGAAGAGACGATTATTGGGCCCATTTTCTTCATATTGAACAAAAAGTCGATGTGTAGTAATTTCGGAGGGGAAACAGTGGGGGCACACAATTGCTGGGAAAAATTCCACAAACATGAAAAGACGCATCAAGACATACCATAATAATCACCCAGTTTTACAGCCTCTTGATGATCTTTATTTATAGCTAAACCATGCCAAACACATTAAGCTGATAGGTTAGACTCATAGGAGCTACACTATCCCTACAACAGTCCAAGTTATTTCAGATTTTTTTTTTCTTTAAAAAGAACTGATTAAAAAAAAAGTTTTAAAACACTGTATCGTCCATACTGCTCCTATTGTTTTGAAAAAAAAAAAAAAAAAAAAAGTAATGGACATGCAGCAGTTGTTGTGATGGTTTAAAATAAATATAATTAGCTGACAAAATCAGATGATAATTCTTTTTTAAAAATGGTTTTGGCTAGACTAGATTGTGACTGTATGGTTAATAATAATCTTATTGTTAAAATGTTACATATTCTTTGACTAAAACTAGACTTAAATATTTATAGGTTCGTCTGACTAAAACTAGACTAAAATGTCCAGACTTTGACTAAATATGATGAAAAAACTAACGGGGACATTTATTCCAAGACTAAGACTAAAATTGAAAATAGCTGACAAAATTAACACTAGTGCAAGTACTTTTTATTTCTTCCATTTTACATTTTTTTGTGAGACATGTCCGAGTGATTTGATCTTACAGGAAAGCTACAGTAATTCAAATAATCGCTCTTAACAACTGTGGTGAACAGAAGAGCATCTCAGAATGCACCAAACCTTGAGGCAGTGATCTATTTTGTTTTTTTTATGTTGCACATCATTTGCATAGATCAAGTAGAAAAAGATGAACATGAAAAGAGTTTAAAAAAAAATTATCTTATAAATGCATGAATACATGAAATAACTAGGTATAAAATGTCCCATTTACAGGTGTGTTGCTTGGCCTGGCAGAGGGGAGCGTAACCAGCGAACAGCTCCACACTGACAGAACGCTACCGTGGCTGAACCTTTCCCGGGTTAACGCACCAGCTGACTGGCTCAGGGATCCAGTTGAGGTGTACATCTTTGCCAAGCAGGGGAAAAGTCTGCGGTACCAGCTGTGGAAGTTGGAAACAGTGGTACAGAGTAATGCCCAGCTTAGAGAAATAGATCCACAGAGGGCTGGTGACGGATCTTACTACGTATTGCCCCCTGGTGGGGTGGAGGAGGGCCTCGCGGGCCAGGTGGTGCTAATACACACCTCACAGAAAAACTGATATCAAGAACATGTGCAACAGGAATACAGCACTTAAGTGCCTGTATTTGGCCTTTTATCCACTAGGTGGCCTTATTTCTTTGACATGTTTTATGTTGTTGCTTTTAGCATGTTCAGGATTCTCCTAGGAAGTTCACGAGGAAATTTATGTATTCTTAGATTATTATTATTATTATTATTCATTTAATTTATTTTTTGTTGTAAAAGTGGTATGGTGCTAAGTGAAGTAGAAATATGACTAGCAAATTTAAGCTTTTAAAAAAGGGGGCTATAGTTCAACTGACTTTTGTTCTTTAGGAAAGAGGAAAGTGAATTTTTTGTATCCTATTGAAATTGGAGGTGGCAGTGTAAGCTGATATTAATCTTTCAGTGCAGATATTCGTGCATTATCCTGTCTCCAAGTTTTCACCCCCTCTCTACATTCTGTAGTGTTAAAACTTGAAAGTGAAACAGACTTCATTAGGATTATATGGCATGAGTCAGTACAAACTATCCTATAATACCCAAGTGGGCGGAAAAACAGTTTGTAAACTTGTGGACAAAAGAAACGTGTTTGCAAAAGTATTCACGCCCTTTGGCATTACCAGCTAAATTCGTTAGTTAATTAAATGGAAAGTGTCACATGATCTCAATATAAATACACCCGTAGAACACAATTCAACAAACAGCATCATGCAAACCATAGCGCTGTCAAAACAAGTTCTAAAATATGAATAAATCCAGAGTTGGCTATTTAAAATAATAGTCTCGTAGAGCAATATTAAATTCATTTTCAATACAAGGAAAGACTGTAGCATGGAGTAGACATAAGCAACCATCAATTGAATACCTACTCTTTTAAAAACAACAACAAAACCTCAGGAATTTTTTGCTGCATTGCACCTTCTTTGGTTTGATCTCCCAAAAGGGAGCAATAGTAGAGCTTATAAATGGTTGAAAAGCATGGGCTTGAAAGTTTTTTTTATTATTTATTTATAATGGTCTAGAGCCGGGGTACTCAATAGGCGGACTCCGGTCCACATCCAGACCCAAATACGGTTAAATCTGGACCGACGCCAAAACAAACATGCTAATTTAATCATAATCCAAATGAGTATATATATTTGAGTCTTCTGGTGAAGGATGCGCGCACCCCAGCGTGACACGTCGCATGATATGAACGCGCGCGCGCGCACATCGCCCCCCGTCGCATGATGTGTCAATTTTCCGGACCTCGGACTGAATAGAAATTTGGTAAGTGGACCTTTCAAATTTATATTTGAGTACCCCTGGTCTAGAGCATTTCATAACGGTTACTTAAAGGAAGTAAAAACAATTATGATAAATACAGATTTTACAATATATGGTTGCTGATGCATCCTGTAGTTAACTGAGTCCAAGGGAAAACAATGCATGATTCAGCTCCAACTCTTTTGAGTTTATTGCTATTTTTAAATATATAGGACCGGCGCTCCTGAGAAACAGTAGGTGGAACACAGTATGTTCTTGGAAAGACTTACTTAATACCACTGACTCATTGTTCAGGATGCAGAAACAAACCCGAGATCACCACTAATACAGAAACACATGTAAGAAAAAAAAAATCTGTATTTACATTAGTATAAGATTCATTTCTGACTTCTTTTGCATTTTGTAATATATTAAATTAAAGCTCTCTGACATAAAAGATCATGTAAAAGGACGTTCAAGACTCAGGTGTCACGGTATGATAACGTACATAATAAACCAAATGATCAGTATATCTGTAGTTTGGTACCAAAGATACAGTTCACACTAATATTTCAATTCATATTTGTATCAAAAACAAGCGAAAATGTTTTAAAAAGGTATATCTTGTGCTATACATTAAAATATTAAAGGAATTTTATTTGTAAATCGTTTCTTGTAAGTCTTGAGGGTGAAAACATACTGTATGACCTCGCACCCATCTAAAACTAATCTCACATACTGTTTTGGTTTCAAATAAAATGAGTCTTCCTGTGGTCACTGTTGGTTAAGCAAGTGTTATTTCTGTTCAGGGAAATGATGAAAGCAGGAACCTGGCCTTGTTAGCAATGGAACAAATGTTATCATTGGTAATCGTTTTTGAGTATACGGTTAGCTGCATGATCTGTATCTGGAAGGAAATTATGTTAGTTATTTAAAGTCATGCAGCATTTATAAAAAAAAAAAAAAAAAAGCTGGTACTCCAGGTACCATTAATAGTGATAATAATAATAGTTAAAAATGAAGTCAGTTCTTGGAACTGCTTACACACACGCTAACTTGTTTACTCAAAGATGAGAAAAAATTATTTACTGAACTAATAAAAAGGAGCAATGAGAGAGGTGTTTTAACAGTCATACTTCCAGTTTATTGTAATGGCATTAAAGATAAAGGAAATGAAAACAAACATTTGAGAAAAATGTAGAATCTATTAACACTTAGTCATGGGTATGAAAAAGTGCCAACTTGCACTGTATTTCAATTAATGAATGATTGCACTTGAATGTCAAACACTTTCATGGACTGTTGACTGACAAACGTGGGCACGTCATGCAGAACAACTTTGATCCACATGCAGCTTTTCACTTGAACGCAAAGCTTTGGTAAGCAGCAAAAGAGTAAAGGTACCGCTCGATCTGATCGTGTAATCGAAACAAGCAGTACCCTTTCCTCTTTTGCTGCTTACCCAAAGTCAGGTCAAAGCGATCAACAAAAGTAACCATGTCTTCCTCCCAGATGTAGTCTGATACATAATGATGCTAAACCAGGTTACAAAGTAGTTCTTAATACCAACCATGAAAAGTCATAAAAGGTTTGTCCCAACTGTTATCTACTGTAGTTGCCCTCAAAACAGCAAAATAATAATTATATACACCATGTACATTGTCAAACATTTACACTCTACTTCCTAATTAAATCTCTGATGTAACCCCCAAATACCTGCAGTCATAAGGTATAAATAATGAATAATTCACTCAGAGTTAAATCTTAATTTATGTTAGAGGATCCGTTCCTCTGCTTTAGGGAAGAAACTGAATCTGTGACGAGAGGTTTACTAAATACATTCAAAGTATTAGGTGGACTTTTGATTGTGCATAATAACAGAACAGAGTTATTAGAGTAAAAACTCCCTTTATTCCTCTATATAAATCCCCGGCTACACTAATGCACTTATCCCAGTGTTTCACTAGTGCCTGGATACCATCAAGGTAGAACTTTGTCAATACGCCAGAGCCTGCTTCACGTTTGAAAAGCTGCCCTCCCAGGAACTCTGTTAATGACCCAAATACGTGGTTAAATGGCTCAGTCAGGACTGTACGGAGGATGTACTGTAGCAATAACTCCCAGCTGAGTTCCTGTAATGTGCAATTGGTACGGTTGGTCGGTATGAGGTTGTACAATGTCCTGCAGAAATAGAATACGCCTTTGTTGATCAAACTAGGACAGTTTTTTTCCCCCCATTAAAAGGTGCTCCTATACTAAAAACCCAAAGTTTTACTCTCATAACTGTGTTCTGTTAATCTGCGCAATCAAACGCCCCGGTTTGACTCAACCGCCCCTCGTACATCAAAGAGGAAAACATGGACAAATTTAGCCGACTGAATGATTAAGTCAATCCCAAGAAAAATCCCTTAAGACCTTTTAAAACAACATCTCTTAACGGTGCAGTTTGTCAATTTTAAAGAGTTTCGAGACCTGCGACAATCCTGTAATTACAGTACAAACAGATACAAAACACATATAGTACAGATTCTACGAGTTAAAAACTTTTTTGTTATGCAACAACTCTTGGTAACTTCTGGTTTCAGATTTCTCTCCCAGAAACACTGCAGGCGCAATCCCAACTGAAACACAGCTGTTTATCTCGGATAGTTTTTGACCTTAAAAGACAATCCAACAACATGGGTGTGAGGAGTTATAGGGAAAGAGAAACATCAGTGTTTTTTCACCGCTGAACACGTTAAAAATGACAAACCGGCCCTTTAAAGTGAACTTTATCAAAAGATATTACAAACCACCATGCACTTATCTGATGAGAAATCATGCTAAGAGATCTAAATACTGCGGTTTCAAAGACCAAAGACCTTTTTTTTTCCTATTTAAAAAAAAAAAAAGGGGGGGGGGGGGGGAAAAATTTTCCAGTGGACAAGTGTAAACACAACGCTGAGATGAGGAGAGAGGTGGCACTATATGAGCATGCGTGATTATGTAAAAGCACAAAGGTTGAGCAACATGCGCTTTCTCAACGTTCTGCTCGACAACGTCGTTTCCCACTGATCTGCGTAGTTTTGGAATATTCTCCCAAAAATTCTTTGCTGGCTCAGAATCTTTGCTGGATCAGATTTTTAGATCGTACATTTTATAGTTGCGAAACAGTCCGAAGGTCACAATACTCAACCGAACGTTCCAGTCATCATCAAATGATGGTTTAAAAGAAAATTAAGAAAAAAAAATTTCCTTCCCAAAAGGTCAAACTACCATCAGCAGATATAAAGAACATAAAATGATACAATCAGTGTTTACACAGAATATAACATGCAGTGCTTCAGGAAGTGACTAATCCGTGTTCTTGGCTCCAGTTATTTAATGTGTTCTGGTATTATTTAACAGGAAACACAAGGTCTTGTTCTCTGGCATCCAAAAAAATGACGTCAAGATTTGGAAATACTTTAAGGAGGGGGGGAATAAAAAAAATAAAATACATTGATTGATTGATATATATATATATATATATATATATATATCAATCAATCAATCAAAGTGTCTTCTCCCATCTTAGTCCTGTGACATTTCAGCCCAGAAAACCAGCTGTCTGACTGAATTTCCATCGCTGTCACTGTTCGAAAAAAGTCATAAATACTTTTAAGACTCATGATTTACGCATGTCCTCAAGGGAAATTTTCAACATGGGAATGTTTTATGGAATGCCGAATAATGGGTTTCAGTAATCACAGGGGAAAAAGAAAAAAAGAAATTAACTAAATTCATTTAAAAAGTTCAATCTTTCAAACAAACAATGCTGTATGCGATCACCTGAGATGTTAACCTTCTGTGTTAAAATATTAAGGATTTAACCTCCTGTGTTAAGGATAATGGGTTAAGGGTTAATACAAAAGGTGTCGTCAGTTACATCACTGCTAAAGCAGCCGCAGTAAAAACATGAAGCACAGGGGGGAAAAAAAAAGTGTTCTTAGGAATAAAATTAAATTAACATATTTACACTACTATAAAAATATTAATAGAGGATGCACAGATGGATACGTTTCCAGTGTTCTAGTGTTTTCATTATGTTAAAAAAAAAAAGTCTCAAGTTTTTTCCCCCTATAAACATACAAGGCTGCAGAAAAATAAAAGACACATCTGTTCATTTGGTCCGAGTGCGCACGTGGGTCGTGCATCCTGCTATGTGACTAAACATCAGTCTGCTAAGGCACTCAGACTCAACTTTCGGCTTAGAGACGTCCCGTCTCTAGCCACCGAACCCGTTAAGCGACAGCTATCCGGCCCCAATGCGTCCTTGGTCCCTGCTCCACTGTAAAGTAAAGTAAGCACTTCAGTCATGGCTCTGAAAACAGTTTGCCTTTAATCATGTAGCCCAGGATCCTGATCAGGTTGTCCAGGCCCCACAGGTATCCGTCCTCCCGGTTGCCCTCACTCCATTCTGTGCGATGGTCCAGTCTCTGAGATGGAGGAAGCGGCACCGTCTTCCCGAAGTCGATCATCCGAACTTGCGCCACGCCTGAAGTGTCGTGGACGAAGAGCAAGGAGCTGCCTACCACCTGCACAAACAAGTAAACCATCTCACGTTAGCTGGAAATAATTAGTCATTTATAGTTAATAAACTGTTGTCTTCGATATTCTATTGTGAAAGTATAAGATGCAATATGTAAGAAAATAAATAAATAAATAAATAAAATAAAATACCCCCAAACAATAGGAGTTATACCTAGGAGGGTCTGGGAAATAAAATCTCAATTATTTATTTATTTTAGATTTTCCTCCACAGCGTTGACACTTTGACAATTTTAATTACCAGCAACTAATTATATTGCACTGCAATAATTCTTAATTAGGCCCATCCTCCAACTTTTTTTCGCAATCAGACATTAGTTTTGAAAATATCGATGACATTGATCAATGCATTGACTACATGAACTGCAAAATGAGAAATCATGCTAAGAAATCTAAATATTGCGGTTTCAAAGACATTTTTTTCCCCTATAAAAAAAAAGGGGGGGCGGGGGCGACAATTTTCCATTGGACAAGTTTAAACACAATGCTAAGATGAGTAGAGATTTGTCACTATATGAGCACGCGTGATTATGTAAAAGCACAAAGGTTGAGCAATGTTTCAATCTTTCTCAATGTTTTTTCCTGGATCGTTGGGGGGGTTGAACTGTTTAACACATTCAGAATCTTTGCTGGATCAGATTTTTAGATCGTACATTTTATAGTTGCGAAACAGTCTGAAGGTCACAATACTCAAACGAACGTTCCAGTCATCATCAAATGATGGTTTAAAGAAAATAAAGGAAAAAAAAAAAGCAAACCGTGGCGTGTAAAGACAGAATGGAACACAGTACAGGTACAGCGGTGTCCAAAAGTATTAAGACAACATGAGCCATGTATTATAGCTCTCCCTGTGCATAAAACAAAGGATTATACCAATTAGTTACAGCCCATCTGGCTACAGAGTTGTGTTAATTAACTGAAAAACCGGCTATGTGACAAAAGGTATTGAGCTTCTGGACACATGGCCTGGGTCGACTCCAGACCTAAACTCAATGGCAGTCAAGACAACGTCTTCTATACATGATCTTCAGGAAGCGATCGAGGAGGCATGGATTGACTGAGTGACACCAGAATGCTGCAGACATCTTTTAGTCTCTTTTTGCCCAGATGGATCCAGCAGGTTTTGAAGACTTCATTCTAATTAATAATAATGATAATACATTTTATTTGTAACGCACTTTTCATTCATTAAATCTCAAAGTGCTAACATTAGATAAAAAATTAAAAAATAAAAAATAAAAGTATAAAACAATAAAATAAAACCACATCAACAATTGTAAACTTTCTTGAATAAAAAAAAATTATTGATTAATAAATGATTAAATAATTATTAAATTATTTATTGTTGTATAGCAAATTCATTGAACTTATTCTGATCCTCCTGATTGGCAATTTTTTTTAATAAAAACATTTTTTTTTTTAATAAAAACATTTTTTTTTTAATTAAAAAAAAAAAAAAAAATGTCATTAAGGCTTAGTGGTTAGCACTGTCGCGTTGCACCTCCATAATCGAACCTCGAGGGTTCGATTCCCGCCTCGGGGTCTGTGTGCATGGAGTTTGCATGTTCTTCACGTACTTGGTGGGTTTCGTCCGGGTGCTTCGGTTTCCTTCCACAATCCAAAGACATGCAGATTCGGCTAATTAGCGTTCTCAAATTGCCGTAGTGTGTAAATGAGCGTGTGAGTGTGTGTGCCTTGCGACGGATACCCCGCCTCTTGCCCTAAGTCTCCTGGGATTGGCTGTATACAGGATAAAGCATTATAGACGATGAGTGAGAATGTCTTTAAACATGGAACTTTACGCCTGTTTCAATACTTTTGGCCAACACTGTACATTCACTAAAATACACTACAACTATAATACAGTATGCTTCCGTTATCCACCATCATCTTTAAAAAAAAATTTTTTTTTTAAACTCTTATTCTTTATGGATGCATACTGACCTTTGCGATATTTAGGTCATTATTATTTTTTTCCCCTCCATTTAGTTTTTATGCAAAAAAAATCCAAATTTGCATAAGAAACATGTGAATGGAACATTTAGTAATGCAAAAAGTAAAACGGAGAAGTTATTTGGTGGCTAAATTGTGTGTTTAGGTGTGTAGGAGTGTGTGTGGGGGGGGATGGTTTTTATTCCTAAACATTTGGCTGGACCACATGAGGAAAAAAAAAGAAAAAAAAAAAAAAAGAGCCAAAAAAAAGTTTCCATTTGGTTGCTGATGTTAAGGTTTGGGGTAAATTTGCTCGAGAATAGAATTAATTGGCTCCATTTGACTATGTATTTGAGTTTCAGCCACACCCCGATCGGGAGCATAAAATCAAACACACAGCCATTTAATCTCCAAAGACAAACACTGCCGGTTGAAAGTGTAGTAACGAAGTAACGAAGAGCACAGGGACTCGAAGAGATCGGCCACAAACGGGAGATTAAAAAGCACACACACACACATTACACCATAGAGTGTATGTCAAGGGAAGTTCCTTATTAGTGTAGTAAGATTAAGGCGTGTCTGTGTGTTATGACTCACCTCGTGTGTTTGGAAGAACTCCGATGTCTCCAGCACACTTCGCAGTTCCTCTAGCCTCTGTAAGTACCTCCTCTGCCATGGCAGAACAGAAAAAAGCTCAACTTAATACGAAATTCTCACTTCTCAGATTTAAACTCAGATCTGTACACTACAGGCTGTGAAAACTTCCCCTGACTTGCAGGAGGATAATCTGGGTAATTTCCTACCACCAGACTTACCAGGATCTGTGTGTCTCTATTCACAAAGTCCTCCAAGGCTTTCATAACCTGCTCTTCGTGCTTGGTTCTTTTAAAGTTGGTGCTGCACGTGCCGTCTGCTTTCTACACAAAACGGAGAGAGAGAGAGAGCGCGAGATTGAAACTAGGTTAGAGGGTTTAAAATGCATTGTTGTCTGTGATGGAAAATGAGATCACTAGATTGCACCGACCACAAAACCAGAGCGAGCGCCAACATCACATAATGGTCATTTGCAAATGTGCCGTCAGATACATTTAAAGTATGTAAACCAAGGAAAATTATTTGCCTACTATACTACCACTATCTGTGTCAACAAAAAAGATCTAAATCTTTTTTTAGGTCTCAAAGTAGGAACATAAAGTAGGAATATAAAGGAACATTTTATACACACACACACACTCCACCCCCAACAGTTTATAGTAATACGTTCAGTAATTTAGTGTTGAATTCCTCATTCTGATGGCTCAAAGTAGGAACTGGTTTTCTGCACCAGCACCTCTTACAGTTCTGGGTGCAAGGAAGGAAAAAAAAAATCACTGGTTTATATTTTTATAAACCTAGTATAGAAGTCGTATATATAACATAATATTTTTAATAACATATATATTTCTAAAGTAACAGTTCGCTCATAAGTGCTTGTAAGGCAGATGCTCAACATCATGTAAGAAATGGGTAATTGTTTTAAAAAAAATAAAAAAAATTTCCCCCTGATTTTCTCCCTAATTTAGTCATATTCAATTCCTTCCCGTCACTAGGGACCTCCCACATTAAGCTACTACCACCACTCAGTCGGGAGGGCCGAAGACCATCACGCGTTTCCCCCCGAACCACGTGACGCCAGCCGACCGCATCTTTTCGAACTGCTCGCTCGGATAAAATTGTTTGCGAAATTGCATTAAAATGTGTTTTTCTTTGGAAAACAAAGAAATTTGCGAGTGATCCCAAACTTTTAAGTGGTAGTGTTTAGACAGTATACAGTATGCACACAAAAGTATATATGATTCATGAAACAAAGTCAGAATTTGGTGCAAAAATATTTTGAGGACCCTTTAGTCTCAGGTACAGTTTGTGCAATTTTATAAGAAAATGATCTGCCAAGTTTTACTGAGCATCCTGCATAAACGACTTTCATGGTCGCATGTATAAACCTAGCAGCTTCCATTTACCTTTTGTCTAAAAACTAGCTGCTTATACACTATGCTCTTTCTTTTCTGGCAAGTATTTTTCTGTATTTTGGGTTGAGCTTGTAAATCAGACATGTTTTTGAAAATTTGACATAAAAATCCATATAAAAGTTTGTACTAAAAAAAAAAACACAAAAAAAACCATGCAGGTTGCCTGTAGCAGATTTTGTTGTGTAAATCTGCAACTTCAACCGAGGTGGAGGGCTTTCACGCTTTAATCAATTACACGAAAAGATGCGTTTGCCGACTGTTGATGCAACAAAAGAAAGATGATTACAAGAACTAACAAGTATCGTGAAACATTCCGCAACATTAATCAAGTATTTTTAGTTTCTTTTTTTTTTTTTTTTAAACAAATTAAAAAAATATATTTTTTAAATCCACTCCTCAGGCACCACTACTAAAGCTGTAAGTAAAAAAAAAAAGAAATAAAATAATAATGTTCCTTACGACATGATTTGCTGACATTTCACCTCTAACTAACAGGCAAGGCAGCTGAAACTGATCCAAGGAAAACAGCCATTAAGATCATGATCAGAATGTTCGGGTGCAACCGCAAACAAAAGCATCCGGATAGACGTGTCTTAGGTGTGTGTTTGTGTGTGTTTGTTTGTTTCTGTGCGGTTAAGGGCGTCTCCTCACCTTCATGCCTTCGATACGGAAGCCGAGCGTGGCCGTGGAGCTGAGGGTTTCTCTCCACTGCATGTAGCGTGGCTTCAAGATGGCCTGCTGAGCCCTCTCTTCTGCGGTCGGGGCATCCGGGTCCACCGCCACCATCTTCTCATACATGTCCCTCCTCAACTTGGGCCGCTGACGAGCTTTCACCAGCTCCTCCTCCAAATACGTTCTATGCATGACACAGAGCGGGGTAAATAAGACGGATGACGGAATAACATTTTCTGATGAAACTGTTAATGTGATTTGTTTTTTTCCATTTTTGTTTTTTTGCAAGAGTCTTGAGAAACAAAGAAAAGGCAACGATGTAACTTTAAGCTTTCTGGTGTGAGGATGTGATCATAACAGAGGCTCTTGCAGGTTCTTGGGAACTGATGCTTTTTTTTTTTGTTAATTTTTTTTATTAACGTAAAGAAAGAGGAACAAAAGAGAGGCTGGTGAATAAAAGACTCTTTATATCTGCAAGTGATGACAGGAACTAACTTGGCTCACGGATGTTCCACAACATTAAATGTAACTTTGAAGAAAAAGAGCGGTAAATTCACTTATTTTCGTTAAATTCCTATATGCGACACTGATTATTTTCCGATTACAGCAGCCCGTCATGTTTTACTCCTCACCGAATTCCCTTTCTGCATTTTACCCCCCTGCGGTTCTAGAACACAGTGAAACCTCGGATTACGAGTAACGCGGTTTGCGAGTGTTCCACAAGACGAGCAAAGATTTTTAATAAATTTTGACTTTTTACGAGTACCGAGTATCATGTATCACGCATGCGCTTCTTGTTTTGACGCCGAGCATCACGTGATCACAACTAAGCCAATGGTTTTTCTCTCTCTTGCACTACGGAATTGTGGGTAATCGTCTCCCCTGCTGGGTCTTAGTGCTCGTCTCTTACCGGTATAATTAACATCTGTGCACGCGTGTACTGTTTACTATAACACTGTGACCACGTGTGTGTGTGTAAAACATATTT
>JAQMYG010000037.1:7625151-7643521 GCA_030014215.1 Clariallabes teugelsi | reverse complement strand
TGAAGTAATGGCTGCAAAAGGAGGAGCCACAAGCTACTAATACAAGGGTTCACATACTTTTGCACATGTGAAATTTTTGTGAAATGAACTGCCTTTGTTGAATTAAATAATGAAAATGTATATGAATTGTTTGTGTCCATTATTTGGAAGGTGTGCTTTACACATTAGGATTTGGATGTATGTGTAATAAGGCTCTTTTAATGTTTTTTTTATTTTTATTTTTTACAAAAACAGTGACCATGTCTGGAGGGTTCACAAACTTTCAGGCAGCACTGTATAACAGATTATTGAGTCAGTGTGGCGATGTGCGAATCGCTACACAAAAGAATGACCATTCATAACTGAATCAAATTTTTCACCCCATCTCTAGTACTGTAAATAGTATATAATACATCAACCATGAAAAGTTGCTGGAGGTTTCTAGGAAAATTTGTGGTAAATAACTGGAATGTAATAAACAAATATGAGGTAATAACACATGTTTTGCTTTCCATGCCGAACAGCACTTAAGAATATTAATAGCATTACTTTCTACAGTAGTAACTATGTGTACAAAGAAATCTCTTTTGTAAGTCGATGAATAGGACTATTTAAAAACAAAAACAAAAAAAAAAAAAAGTGTATTTTTTTGCACATAGTATTTAAACATTAACTATTCGATCATATCCAGAGAACATCAATAGGTACGTTTCATAGGAAATCATTTACAAAATGAGATTGTAAAACAAAAGCATAGGTATGTAAAGATTAACTATTCTATTGATTATTAAGGGTTAATAATATCAGCATGTACTATGCCCTAGTAACTATGACCTCGAACAATCAATATAGTGCTCTCTTAGGTATATAAAGGCAAATTCTTCGAATTACCACATTCTTACTATTAGTTAGATCACACAAATTTTGCCCTTAAAAACGAAGCAGCTCACGTTCTTGCACACTAGTTAAGAATCCCACTATAAAAGAAAGCTCTGCTGTTTTTCTTCCACCCTACTACAGTACCGACCCCTAAACCCACCCTGGTTTCATATTTATTTGATATTTTGTTTGCATCATCGTTATATATATATATCTGTGTTTTAAAGCCACATGCGCATTCTGCTTCAGTCAAATCCCATTTATGATAATAATCAACCCTGCGGCAATGGAATGTTTACACTTAAAAAACCTGTTCAGATTCTTAGGAATCTTTACTGCCTTCTCATTAAATCCCTTTGATAAATTTGCACTTCTAAGTACACTAAACAACGCATCTCCTGCTGTTAAACTCAACATATTATATTATATTGTATTATTTCAGCACTAATTGGTTTCATTTGTAATATAGAACATTATATTAAAGTGAAATGTACTTTTATATATTACACAACCGGACTAATGCCTTCTTATATAATTAGCTAGCGTCGTGTATATCAATATAGATTGATATTAATATAGAATATAATGTGGAATATATAGATTTTTTAAAAGCAACAATTGCCTGCTTAATGCACTTTATTTTTTTACTATATTATACATGTATAATAATAAATATATGTATGCATATGTATGTATATATGCATGTATATGTATGTATATATTATATGTATTTATCATTGCATATTTTATGATTTCTTTATTATTCATTTCACAAGTATTTATTATTAAAATTTCTATTGCTTTTTATGAAATGAGCTACATAAATAAAAAAAATCAAGACTTTTTAGTATTTTCATTAAAATTATTACTATTATTATTATTACTATTATTATTATTATTATTACTACCATTACTACTATAACTACTATTGTTGTTGTTAAACTAATGAGCTAACTAATCCATTTTAATGAGAAGAAAAAATCTAATTTAACTTAACCATGAGGATTATTTCAGTTCAAATGATTGTACAGAACATTAACTGAAGACATTCTTACATACAGCACTGTGCACAAGCTTGACTTTCTTAGATTTTTTTTTATTTTTATGCAATCTTATTCTCCAGGCTTCCTCAAGGACTTTTCTGGCTCTCATTTTTTTTGCCGAGATAAATTTAAAGTCCGATCCCTCACCACGTTTCAGAGGAACGTCCTTAGGGTTAGGGTTAGAACACGTGTTCCCAATTTAAATCTACCAAATTTAAAATGTAGGGGATGGGGTGCCAAGACTTTTGCACAGTACTGCATGTTGTATAGCTAATATGAACTTGGACAGACAGAGTTGTGGTGGTGGTGGTGGTGGTGGTGAGGTCGTACCTGCGTGGCCGGCTAACTGCACCCAGTGCTGCTTATCGGACACCATGAAGGTGCTCTTTCCCTTCCTCCATGATCTCTGCTGGAAAGAAATGCAGAAATACAGACACATTATTATGACAGAATGTTTGCCCTGTCAGAAGCAGCTGTTGCAGCGAGGGAACATGGGCCCGAGTCTGTATTTATCGGAGCGAACGTGTGCTGATCTACTTGAGTGCTCTCAGGGTAAACACCCTCACAGCTGGAACTCTTACTGTTACACAGACCACTACTGTGCGTCGGATCAAACGTCGATCACGCAGTGTGTGGGTTTCGGTACACAGCGCGGTCGTTTTTTTTTTTTTTCCCTTTTCCCAGGGCAGGGAACAAAAGGGTCTGTAGTTGCACCCTGTGAGGGAGGAGGGGACTTTATCTGTGACATGACGACAAAAGGGGTTGTTGCACGAAGGTGCAACACGTTTCAGGACATGGTGATATCGATTACGGGTGCGAATGGTTACGTCACGTGGGGAAATAACAACCGTCGCTTTTGTACTGTACGTGTGCGTGTGTGTTCGTAAAGTTGAATGAGGCAAATGAACGTCGTGTCCTGTTCAGGTTTTAAAGTGGCACGGCTCATTTTTAAAACCTCCAAACAAATTTGTCAAATTCAAGTCGCAGTGGCTCAACCAGTTCGCTTGAGTTGCAACACAAAGGGCCACAAAGGTTGGGTACAAATACTAGCGTAAATTCATTGCAGCGCTTTTGCAATTTTTATGAAGAAATCCACGGAAAACACACACAATGAACGAGCAAACAAACCAGAGTACTTAACACACACAAAGTGCTTATTCTAGGTATTTACACAAACAGGAACACACACGCACACATTTATATAGAGCGATAAACACATGCAGTACATGCACAACCACATAGACAGATGCAGACACACCCATTTACTTATACACACAGACACACGCAATTGTCCGACAAACAAGACAATTTATTTTACCAAAGAAGGAATTACGGAATGTACACACATCCTGCATGAGTGGCAGTCGTCCAAAATGTCGTCGAATAGAAATACAAGGGCTGTTCAAGTCAAGCCGGGACTTTTGATAAAACTTTCACCCTGTTGAACCGAAACAAGCCTTCAAGCGCGGTACGGTGAGGCGACTCAGAGCTCACGGCAGCAGTCTTTCCCATGAACACTCAGCGAGTGGAACGCCTGATCCTTTAAAAATCAACGGATATCTTTTTTTACCAACTTGCGACCGAGACACATCTTGTCCTTCTGGGAAATGAACACACAATCATTCACGAACACCACTTGCATGTTACAGGAACTGGGCTGGGAGTTACTGGAACATCCATCCCCCTTTACAGTCCTGACCTCACTCCAAACTGTTTCTCCACATGTTTGAGGTATTAAAGGAGTTCCTGGGAGGCCAGGGTCTCAGATATAAAGCAGGAAGTCTGACTGTACTGGGAGAATTTTCTAGATTGATGATGGTCCAAGCACAATTGAAACACTAGGATGAGTGCATTAGTGTAGCAGGGGACTATATAGAGAAATAAAGCGAGTTTTTACTCGTATAATTTTGTTAATCTGCAGAAACAAAAAGTCCTGGTTTGACTTGAACACCCCTTCTGTATATAAACAGATAAGTTAAGAAGTTTACAGTTAGTTAGAATTTAAACTCTACTTTGTTAATGTTTTTTTTTGGAAGCAGCATTTGTGAAAGCAAACACACTGAAAGACTAGTTGCTATAAGTTCAGAGTACGTCATGTACTGTATTGAATTTTTTCCATGAATTTAACAAGACACCCCAACTCTTATGCCTACACCTCCCACCTACTGTATGTGGGCACAATAAAACCTCACACACACACACACACACACACACACACACACACACACACATCTTACATAAAAACAATGATGTGCTCGTGGACACGCCTACACACTTCTGTAATCCTTCCACATGCTGGTCTGACTTTTCCTTTTTCACTCACACGTCACAGACTCCTATATAACTTCTCTTACATAAAACACACGCCGCGAACACACACACACAAACACACATCAAAACAACACTATTTTATTTTATAACAAACCACTACAATTTATAACTATAACTTATATATTATTTATATGTGCATTATTTACAATTTATACTCGTATATATTAAAAGGACATGTTTTCATTCTTGCCTGTTTACGGTCAGGTTTAATGTTGTAGAACGTCTGTGAAACAAGTTCCTCATCACTGACATTAAAGTGACTGAACATAAACTAAACTTCTCGTTCTCTCTAAAAATTACGAACATTCCTGCTGCAGTACAAGAGTTGTATTTAGACCCATTCCTGAGCGAGAAAGAGAGCGAAGAAATGTAAAAAATGTAACGCCAAAAATGCTAAAAAGATTTACTTTTTACTCACTCAGACTCACTCTTACCCAGGTACGAATGTATTGTATTTTAAAATCACTCATATTCTCTCTCCCACATGTTTTGGGCAGGCCAGGGGATGCCAGATCATAACAACCAAATTTCCCTATGCAGAACTGAAACCCCGCCCACGCCATATAACAATAACTCGTACTGTAGCCCCGTTATACATACTGTTTTACCAAAAAAAAAAAAAAAAAAAGTTCAATTAAATGGATTGTTTTCCAATTATAATGATCATCCAAAGGAAGAACTAACCCTAACCCTATGAAGTGATGGCACGACTAAAGTAGGGAGAAAATCAGGAAATATGTATATTTAATTATATTTATATATACATTTTATATACATCATGCGTCTCCATCAGCAATTGAATTTGTGAGTATTTTATTATTAGATTTAATTTAAACATTGCATATACTGAATGTTGTTATTTATTTAAGATGATGCCAAAGTGGTCTTTTTTTAAGCTCTACAAGTAATAAAAGTGATTGCAAATTAATGTTGTTTGTCCCTTCTTTTTATTTATTTTTTGCTGACAATCTGATAAGTGACCAAAAATTGTGATAAGTTTTATTTATTTTCCCCCCGATTTTCTCCCTAATTTAGTCCAATTCCTCCCCGTCACTAGGGGGCTCCCACATTAAGGCTACTCCTACCATTTAGTCGGGAGGACCGAAGCCTATCACGTGTTTCCTCCAAACCATGTGACGCCAGCCGATCACATCTTTTCGAACTGCTCGCTCACGCACCGTTGGGGGTGGCGTAACACACTCGGAGGACAGCGCTATCCGCTCCTTCCGCTTGCGTGACCTCACACGGCTGTAGAGCCGTGATTAACGTGGGAGCACTAAGTACCTCTCATGCTTTCCCTCTGAGAGAGCTCGGCCAATCAGCTCTCTCTAGACCTCCGGCTGCGAGAGGTTACAGCATCACCCGGGGAATCGAACTTGCGATCTCCTGATGATAGGGCGAGCACTTTACCACAGCTTTGTGAGCCATTGCATGCCCATCTCTGCCTGTGAGAAAGATCTGATAGGGGAGACTCTTAAACTTCAAAAAATGTGAATTAATTAAATGTTTCATTGCATAAAAAATATTTTAAGCTGTTATATAGAAACAAACTGATTAATGTACATAAACCTGCCAGTTCTACTGTCTCCTGATACAGAAAAGCAACAAACACTTCCTGACCAATCAGAATCAAGAGCTCGACAGCACTGAGGTAGAATCTCCTTTAAATGTCGCTCCTTCCTGACACATACCACCCACCGAGAGCTACTTATATACACAAGCACACATACGCACGCACGCATTCATACATACATTTTTTTCCATCCTAATCACTAACTGAATGACGAGTCTTGTCGTCACTTTGACGATGTCATACTGGATGTTGCACCAGCACGAGATTCCCCTCGAGAGGTCAAAGGGGTCAAGAATAACCAGCAGTCCAAACAAACAGGAAGTGCTCTCTCTCTCTCTCCGAGGGCTTGAACCCTGGATTGCGTATGCGTGCATGCAAACTCGCAGCAATAAAACCTGGCATGCGTTTGCAGGAAACCCGTCTGGCTCACTCGATTCCGGGTCCAGTTGCATTTAAAGAAGCAGTGTTGTTCCTGAAAAAGCTCACTCCATCCAGAGACCAGAGAAATGACCGGAGATCAGATCTCTAAATATTTTTGATATTTGATCGCTGATATAGTGTAACAGTGGAGTAGATACAGTTATTCCTCTATATAATCCCCTGCTACACTAATGCACTTATCCCAGCGTTGCACTAGTGCTAAGATCCCATCAAGGTAGAAAGTTCTCTCAATACACCAGAGCTGTGATTGGGCTATATGAAACACTGGCCTCCCAGGAACTCCTTTAATGGCCCAAACATCTGGAAATGGCTTGAAGCGAGGTCAGAACTGTACGAGGGACGAGTCAATAACTCCCAACCGAGTTCCTATAATGTGCAAGTGCTGATGAATTATTTTGTGTACAGTTCACATAGACAGGCACGTCAACTTAACCATGAATTTCCAAGATAGATGTTCTTCATACTGCAGTAGATCTAAATGCACATCATCTAGTGCTGCTAAGATCATGAAAGGCAGTTATGCTAATTCTATTTCATCAGTTCTTTCTTTTTCTACCCACTCCGTGGTATCTGGAGATTGTGTCAGCTCCAGTAGACGGAGGCCAACCCTGCGAGGATCCTGAGGCATTCAGAGAAAGACCACCTTTAAAGGCCTTCTTTAAAGCGTTTGCACCATTCAAATGTTTTCACCGCGGCTAAGGTTCATTAACATGACTCATACAGAAATAAAAATAGAAGCACACACTGTAATAGAAACTCATGAGCCTTCTCAATTAATTAATTGGCCTATCCTTGGGTGGACCTCCAATTAATCTCATTGTTGACGCAGTTAATCGATTCAGTCTGAACGAGAACGGCTCGGCTGATTTACACGTCAGAGAAAGAATCGCTGTTTAAGGTTTCACTCCACCACCCAATCGATACACACCCGACAGGATCTTAGTGAGTCTAACAGACTAAACATGATGAACCAATGACGGCGCGTTAGGACGGAACCTGGGTTTTCAATCTGTGAGCCCGAAGTTGGTAAAGCTCCTCTGAAGAAGCGTCCGTCACATTACCACAACCACATGGTGGTCCTCCATCCTCTTTAAAAATGAATAAACAACTGTTTTTGTTTCTTCAATCATGTTATGCTTAGAACAGTGAGTAGCACGGAGGAGTACGTCTAAACAAAAACAAAAAAAAAAACAAACACAACAAAAAACACACAAACAAACCATGTTTACTGCTAACAAGCTTGTTTAAAGCAAGACCTCAGATTGTTCATGCATTCCATTATTCCAAACATTAGTGTCTTAAGTTTACATTCTATTTTGTTTTATTATTTGTACATATTGTGAATTTTTACAGCTAAAAGTTTTTCATATTTTTCCATATTCCTATATTTGTATAATGTGTCTATTTCATACTTCTTTATTTGAAAACTCTTAACTCTTTTAATTTTTAAGTCATCAGTAGTTGTACAACAATTTCACTGCATATCATAATGTACATGACTGTGTATGTGACAAATGAAATGTGAATTTGAATTTCCTAGAGTTGTTCATCCTGCATATATGACCACAACGCTGGAGCTTCCTACCTTCTCAGGTTTACCTTATTGTATAGCTCTTCATGGGATATATCTGATCCTGTATACACGCATACAATCTGACTAAATTTTAACATAGATGGATTTGATTTGACTGGGATGGATCGGATCTGGATTATGGTTTGATTGGATCGGATCTGGATGGATCGGATCTGGATACATTGGATCAGATCTGGATTATTGATGGATCGGATCAGATGGGACCTGGATGGATTGGATCGGATTGGATTAGATTGGATCTGGATCAGATATGCATGGACTGGATTGGATCTGGATCGGATATGGATGGATGGATGGATTGGACTGGATCTGGATCGGATATGGATGGATTGGATCTGGATCGGATATGGATGGATTGGATTGGATTGGACCTGGATCAGGTATGGATGGATGGATTGGATTGGATCTGGATCGGATCTGGATGGATGGATGGATTGGATCAGGTATGGATGGATGGATTGGATTGGATCTGGATCGGATATGGATGGATGGATTGGATCTGGATCAGATATGGATGGATGGATTGGATCTGGATCGGATATGGATGGATGGATTGGATCTGGATCGGATATGGATGAATGGATTGGATTGGGATTGGATGGATTGGATGAAGGGATGATATTTTTGAACAAGAATGAAATTCTAGATATCCAGTAACAATGAAAACAGTAACAAATAACGAAGAGGTTTGTAGATGTGACTGCACCTTGAATATGTTAAATGTGAAAGGTGAACAAAGTTACTACTGTAATGCTAAATCTACTAGAATATATGTACAGGTCAGGAGATAAAAATGGAATAAATATTAGTAATAAGTGAAATGCAGTGCAACCTTTGATGTGCTATTGTGTGTATGACAAAGAGCATGAAAGTGACACTGAGTCTATGCATATTGGAATAATATGTAATACTGAGAGTAATGAGCAGACAGACACTGGAGCTAACGCGTCTAACTCTCTCCTCTGTAGCACCGTAACGTATACAGCAGAAGAGATTTAAGCCCAGATCTCCCAGTCCTCACCCAGTCCTCACTCCCCTGACCCTGTAGAGAGGGGCTGAAAAGCCGAATGGCTCTGGAGACTCAGGATTTCCTGTAGTGTGTCAGTTAAGCAGCTTTGCTATAGAAGTCTTATACGGGTGGGGTGGACAACAAGTTTGTTTACTCATGAGTACCTCGTCCAAGTGTCCATCAGCAGGAGGTTTTTATTTATTTATTTATTTATTTTTCTAAACAGATGTTAAGAAGGTCTCTTCAGGAAGAACAGCTGGCTCTGACCTTTCTTGTACCCCTTGGCTTGAGGGTTGATTCTCAGGGCACTCTAACCTCCATAAACAAAACATTTCGGCTCTTTGATTTTTTTTTTATTTCTTTTTTTTTTTCTATCCTTGTCGGGACACCTCTACCGAGTTACCGCAAAACTCCTACTCACACTTTTCCACTATTGTTCTTATGTAATTTTATTATTACAAAAAAAAACACAACAAAAAAATACATTTTGTTCCTCTGTCCCACGCGCACGCACTCGCCCGGGCTGAACTCATGCTCACCCAGCACTGTTTCCAAGAGTTTGCTGAATGGATGGAATAATATTTTATTTGCTGATGTTTCTTTAGTCGTCTTGAGGTCAGATTCGTCCCCACCCACTGCCGAATCCTTGCTCTACCCTTTTTCCACTCCTCCCACTCTCTGCCCTCATCCTCCCCAAACCCGAAAGAAAGAGAGTGTGTTTAAGATTCCTTAAACGTGTACAGTTCACAGGAGGCAAACCTACTGAATACTGCATTTGTCTTCTCTCAGAGTGAGTGTGTGTGTGTGAGAGAGAGAGAGAGAGATTGTTTATGTACGCTTTCCTTTAACTGGTTGAATGGGTTTAGACCTAGTTCAAGTTCAGCGGCTAAAAGCTTGACATCATCTACCCTACATCACATGCTCACGTTCTCATGCATACTGTAGAAATGTGTGTAAGCGTTTGTGCGAGCACGCGCTAGAAATGGGAATAAAAAATGAAAAAAAATTGTGCAGAAAGCAGAAATACTTGCACCATGAGCAGAACTTTCCCCTCCTTCTGCATAGTCTTTTCTATCAAAACAACTGAAGGAGTGGAAAATATGAGGAGAGAGAGAGAAAGGAATAAATAATATGAGAGAGGGAATTTTGGAAGCACACTCATAACAATTAAAGAGAAAATAAAAGAGAAAGAGAGAAGGTGGGGAAAAAAAAAAAAGAAAAGAAAAAAAAATAGACGCCGCACCATGTACGGCTTTAAAGAAGAGAAGGCGAGTGACAAAAGGCGCCTCCCACAATTCAATTTTCCATGACACGCTTTTTGACTCCGATGCCATCGGCGTGCGTAAGCAAGTTCGCAGGTGTCGGTAGCTGATATAAGAAGAAAAAAAAGAAAAACAAAAAAAAACAAGGACTGGTTGGGTCGGTTTACGCCGATCAAGTAAGTCGTGAAACCACCAACCACGCCGGGGGGGTGATTATCTCATTAGGTTTAACAGGGTGACTCAATGCGAATGATGATTTGTAACTTGACATGACTGCTTACTCGACTCATGTGCGTATGTTGTGTGCTTTTTTTTTTTTTTTTTTTTTTAAAGACGTCTTCCTGTACTTGCATCATGTGCTACCCTCAAAGTGCTTCGGCTGCACCACAAAAAGAAAAAAAAAAAAAAAAAAGAAGCATAAAACACTAAAACTCCACCAGCATAGAAGAAATATTATTACTATAATACGGTGACTTTACTGCTTGGCAAACAGGATCAATACTCACATTAGTACAGGAAAATATTCATACAAGTGATAAGAACCGAGTCAAACCGAGAGACACATGCACTTAAAATTATTTCAGGTATAGCCGAGTGCAATTAAAAAAAAAACAACAACAAAAAAAAAAAAACACACACACACCAGGGTGCTAGTGCTGTAGGAAAATAATCATATCATATATGAAAAGGGTTACTGTTATAGCCCGGAGGTTGACTAAAGTTCCTTATCACATCACACACCCTGGTATTAATTTCTTTTGTACCACAGCAATTCGCCAACATTTTAATTATTATTATCATTTTGTTATGTAGAAAATAATGATGCATCATTTTTTAAAATTTAATATTCTGCAACATCTGCAAAAATAACTCGTTCTGGTTATCCTGTTATAATGCAGTGTGTTTCTTCAAAACAAACCCAGGCATATTACAAGAGATCATGTAGAAACTTAAGGGATCAGCCGTCTCGGACAAAAACACTGACACGGCAGACTCTTTCTAAATATGCCAAGTAAACATTTCTTGTTTCTTATGCTGTATTCAGCATAACATTTCTTACTGTACATTTACATCTATGGCATTTAGCAGATGACTTCATCCATTTTGTTTTTTTCAGTTGAGGTTTAAGGGCCTGAGATTGGCACCTTGGTGGTGGTGGTAATGGTGGGGTTTGAACCTGAAACCTTCCGACCCCACTGAACTAGCTCTGCCAACTGTAGAAACGCCAACAATCACTATTACAACCATGTGATATTCTAGCACTCTTTAGAGCTGCTGTTATAGGAAATTAATCAACACCTTCTGACCAGTCGGTACCAAGACCCCAATGGTGCTGGAGTAAATATAAGAAAAGTTATTTAAAAAAAAAAATAATAATAATTAAGTTAAAATAAAACTGGCTCTGAAGCCTTGGCACAAAATGGATTATTATTATTATGATTTTTTATGAATTGCTATTTTTGCATATAGCAAAAATGTTATATTTTTAATATATACGTATGTGTATGAGTTTATACACGCACAACACACATAGTTTAAATACAAGTATCAGTATAACTATTGTAAATATCAGAATAAATATTTTAATACTAAATGTATTGTTATATGTTATATGTATATATTGAAATACATGATAATATTTTTAATATTACATTAATATAATATACATCACTACTACTTTTCCTTTTCCTGAAATATGTATATGTGCATTTTTCTGGCTGACTCACACATACACACTTTTTTTTTTTTTTTTTTTTTTTACATTTTTTTAAATCATGCCTGAGCACAAAGTCACATGGTTTAAGATTCATTACATCCCGGATGCACAAGACAACCTGACTATGACGAGAGCTTCCAGACTGCTACCTGGCAGAAGTCACGTATTTGACGACGAGCTGTCGAGACGAGCTCCGAGGCAAATCGATTTGGTAATGAAGACCGGTGATTCCAGTTTGCTCGTTTAATTGCTACATCTATTAACACAGTGCCGTGCAGATGACGTGTTTTGTTATTGTTCGCGACATGTAGATGAGACGCCTCATTACGGTCCTGGTGACAGGAGCCGCTTGTATGTACAAGGTATTTTCACACTAAAGAAAAAACATTTAAAGATCGAGCGATATGAACAGCCAGGCCAGAGAGAGGACAAATATTCAGGTAATGTAAAAGGTGCACACGATAATTTGAAACGCCTTAAGCTTGGATTAAAGCAAGTGGACATTCTGTTATGACCAGCTCATGTCTGAACCGTCTCTGCAACATTCCCATGCCAACAGGGAAGAAATACTGCATAGATGTGATAACCTGGTCATTCAGGACATTCTGGTCCTCAGCTGACTGAGTATCACATTGTGTGTGTGTGTGTGTGTGTGTGTGTGTGTGTGTGTGTGTGTGTGTGGAAATGCTTCTGGTTTCACTAATAATCACAGCTCTGACTCCCACTGTCAACTTTTTCAAAAGCAACATCACCAAGATGTCCACATTTCGTCCATGAAGGACAAGTTGACGTTGTCCCCTGCAGTTGATTTCTTTGCACGGCAATAACTTGACGCTTCTCAAACACGTCTTTTCCATGAGCATCTCTCAACATGGTTGCTTAAGCAATGTGAAGCTGCACACTGCATCGATTAGGGTTTAAAGAATTCATCGTTACAGCTAAAAAACTGTGCAAGCTTAAATTTATTTGCATTTTAGTTCTAAAAATAAAGACAAGGGGGAAAAAAAAACAAAAACAAAAGAAACAAGGAAGCAGCACTGTAAAAACATTTCTCCTTTGTTTTCTTGGCGAGCACTAGGCATGGGAATCACCCGTCACCTCCAGATACGCCAACATCGCAATACCTAGATGGAGAATCAATTAAAGCCGCGATTCTATAAAGTATCACCATTTCATATGATCATATACCGATCCGATATTACATTATATTTCTCGCCGATTTTGTTACAATTTTAAACCTTTATTGAAAGACGAGCACAATACAAAACTAACTTCAAATCCAAGGAATTAAACATTTAACTGAGCAGTACGTACAGTAGATCTCCGTCCTCTGCCATAATTATTATTTCTAAACAAATGTGTACGTAGGTCAGAGTGTACCGTCATAAAGAAACGGCGACGCTTCAAACGCCTCCAAAAGTTTCAAAACTCATGGGTTAAGTGGCAAATGCACACGATTTTCGATTAATCAGCGCTTGCGGTGTTTTGAGACCGCTATAAGTGTGTGTGCAACGAGTGGGTTGATTTTTAAGATTTTTGATAATGGTAAAGGCAAAAGAAAAAAAGAAAAAAAAAAACAAACAAGAAAAATTTCCGTGTTTCCATTGCGCCACTCGAAAAAAAAATAAAATAAAATTCTGTACTATGTCCGGTCAATCAAAAACTGCAAACCGGCCAATTCTGGTCACAACCGGTTCATCTCTATTATAAACGTTTTTTGTTTTGCCTTTCTGCTGTTCCCGTCGAGGGGTCGCCACAGCGGACCACCACAGGAGACTTAGGGCACGAGGTGTATCGATTTGGGAACGCCAATTAGCCTAACCACATGTCTTTGGACAGTGGGAGGAAACCGGAGTACCCAGAGGAAACCCACCAAGCACGGGGAGAGAACATGCAACCTCCATGCACACAGAGACGGGAGTTGAATCCGGACCCTGGAGGTGCGAGGCGACATAGAAAGAAATTTTAAATATATATTGAATCACATGAATGAACACACAGGAACGACAGTACAGCTCTCCGTCTCACATCACAGTGGCCGTTTTTTCTCCCTTCTTCTACTCACGCAGACCAACATCGGCTACGCATGTCTCGAAAAGCGTTACATAATCCTGAGGTTTTATTTTGCAGAACCCTGATTTCATTAGCATTTTGTTCTGCTTAGTTTTAGGAAATTTGACTGCATTAGAAAAAGAAGAAGAAAACACACACACACACACACACACACACACACACACACACACACACACACACACACACAATCCATGTCGTATCCTGATACCCCGTCATGTAGTGCATGTTTAGGAAATATGGCATGAAGTGATTGTTGAATTATTGCGTAATTAAATGAACGAGTGCGATAAAGTCGGCACATTTTTTCCGACACCAGTGCTGTTTGTCTCTTCATTTTTATTACATTATAAATCTTAAACGGCACCATTTACGATCTCACAAAATGCAATACAACAGCCCGCACGCAAACACGGCACAATCAAATCAGAGGCCAGAACAGCGTTATACAGTCCTTTCACGGTACAGAGTAAACTTTTATATCCCATGGGAAAAAAAATGTAAAAAATCAATCATGTAAAGCAGCGACTGATACAGAAACCACAGCAGTGTGTTCATGGTGAAGAGAGATAGCCAGGAGCACTTCGATTGCACTGCTCACACTGTAAACACACCCACGCCCAGCCCTGCATGCTATCTCTGTTTGGGAGAGGACTGATCCCTGACCTTTGACCCTCCCCCCAAACAGCAAAAACTGCCGAGTCGTTGTTAAAATGCGGCTCTTAATTCCAGACTGCGTTCTGAACTCCAGTCGTTATTTCTCGAGAGTTGGCTGACATTTTCCGTATTCATCACTCGGCCCAGAACTTAAAAATTTTCCAAGAGGCGACGCTTCTTGCCCGTGAGTCACTCATAATCGATGCTGAACGTACAGAAGCGCTTCATTTCCATCTCGAGATCATCAAGTGAAAAAAAGTGCGCTGCAGCTCTCAGTGCAGAATTTCATATTCAAAATATTCACAGTGGACGGACATGATATTGATTTTTTTTTTGCTGCCCTGAACAACCTTACTTAGCTCTAAAATTAAACCATACATTTCTGTTATATTTCTGATATTCACAAAAGGACTAGGCGATGTTTTATTTCTGAAGTTGCGGTTCATGCAGAGGGTCAGGAAAAAATTGTTTATAATTTATCTTCATCATCTTATCTTAATCGATTACATAAAAAAAGTTTCCAGAAAGGTCTGCGTGATGTCTGGTTGAGTTGAAATTCAGCATCTGAACATACAGTACTGTGCAAAAGTCTTGGCCTCTTATGTCTTCACATTTTCCTTCCAAAGAGCCAGACTTTCTGGTATTCGTAATGTAGTCTTGAGAACAGCTCTCAAGGACATTTTGGCTCTCGTTTTCAGTCTGGTCCTTGAACCTGATCAGTCTCGGAGGAAAGCGTTTTGTTTGTATGAATCACTCGAACATAGAATACATTTTTTTTTTTTTTTTTTTTTTTTAAAAAATATAACTTAAGGCATGAACCAGTGAGAAACAGATGATGACAGATGATCAGGCCGGTGATTAGTGTACTGGTGATGCTGAATGTTGAGTGGTTGGAACAGACGAGAGGGGAAATGAGGTCGCTGCTGGGGTTGTTACATAAACAACCAGTTTTTAAATAGTAACTTGAGGCACTTTTGCAGCCTGGTGCAGTGAAACGTGTTCCCGTTTCTTTAATTTAATCTATATAATTGAATTGAATACAATATGAAGACGTTAAGCGGCTGGTTTTCAGCATGATCAGACATCAGTGACTCTGTACAAAGGTAATGAGCCTCTGAGTTATGCAAGAACTCACTCACGTCGTGGCGTTATTAAAAGTTGCGTACATTTAAAAAAAAAAAAAAAAAAAAAAAACTCCAATCAGCATTTTTCTCCAAACCCACAGATTTCATCCTCTTACACCAGTCTCGAAACACCAACGTGTTAAACGATAAAATGTCTCTGGTTCTTTATAGTCCTACATTGAACTATTCATACATTACCATCCCGTGTGGTAGGAGTGAATTCTTTGCTACATTTATTTAAAAATAATAGTTATAGCAGATGATATAACAGCGCGACGTGCTGCTCAGTAAAAATGATTGCGTCCAAACTCTTGTAATTTGAATCTCATCATAAGAAACGAGCTACACTTAATCACTCATGTTTAGTTCAGCTGTGAAGCTGCAGAAGAAAGTTAAGGCATAAAATTATTCTGACAACTTTTTCCCGGTCCTAGTGCGCGGTACAGTGAACTTTCTTTGATTAGTGCAATGTTTAACTGGAAAACTTCACTACAGAATAGCATTTCTAGGAAATTCTCGACAAACTCCCTCTTTCTAAGCAGCTGTTTGACCTGGCGACTTCGCCAGTCAAAACAAAGCCTCACAGTTTCTGTATGCACCCGTGTGGGAAGCACGAGGCCAAAGAATCCCACTACAATCTCTCCCATCTGCCCACAAAACAGCTAAGTGAATTCTGCTTTACGTCATTATGCTAATGATTAGCGTGCAGTGAATAAGACGCCTGTGTGTGCTGATAGGGTTCCTGCTCTACTGCTGCTGCTGCTGCTGCTGATGATGATGATGATGGGATGACACATGCTGTACAAACAACTCGGCCCTGGTTTGACTTCTGTATAACGTGATGGGAGGGTTGCATCAGGAAGGACATCCTGGAGTAAAAACCCGGTGGACAGGATGCAACTCCTAGAGCTGTTTATCGCCGTGCCACAGTGATCGTGCGAGATGCTGTCATTTATTCCGTCCTTCCTTCCAAATCAAGTTTGTGAGAAAAACTGAAAAACACTCATAAGGAACATCTGACAAGACTGAAGACACTAAAGATCTAATAGGCATTAGTGAGTCAGGGAACGTGTTTAGAGGTTACGGGTACCACCCTGTCACCAAGGGAAGTATAGTTGAGTGCACTTAACAATACGAGTTGTAGTGCAGCTCACTCACTCACTCACTCAGTCAGTCAGCGTCTATACCGCTTTATCCGGCACAGAGGGTCCATGGGGACATGTAGCTATCTCAGGAGACTTGGGGCACAAGGCGGGGTACACCATGGACGAGGTGCCAATCCGTCAGCGCACACACACACACACACACATACACACTACATGCATGATTTTGGACTGTGGAAGGAAACCGGAGTACCTGTAGGAAACCCATCCAGCACTGAAAGAACAAGCAGACGGGAATCGAACCCAGACCATAATGTCGCACTCATTATGCTGGTTCCCATCGATTAATTGATTATCAACACACACTGTAATGACACACTTACCCGGGATATGTCTTCTGGACTGCCGAACCGGATCCGCATATTCGGGGACAACCCAGTGGCCTCGATGTCGCTCCCGGTTATGTCGTCCTCCGACTCCTCGAAGGAGGACGCGGACGAGAGCCCGGCCGAGGACGAGCTGGAGAGTTTGCGCAGGGAGACGCGGGGGATCGGGGAGCCCCCGCAGCCGCTGTCCGAGCACGGGGACTCGTGGCCCGGCTGCAGGTCCAAAGATAACGTCCCGAAGCTCAGCGGGAGCTCGGCGACCTCCGCGTCCTCGGCTTGGCACGGGCTCGGGTCGTGGGTCACGATGAGTCTGGGGATGGTCCCGGGGAATTTCCGGTACTCCGAGAACCCCTCGCCATGGACGTATTCCTGTTCAGGAGGGGAGACGGAGATGGAGATGTCCTTCGAGGAGGGCTGGACAGCTGGTGGGGTTTGAGTCAGGTGTGAAGGAACCAGGAGCCTCTCGTATGTGGAGAGAACCTGTGGTTGATATGGAGCGGACCGGATCGGTGAGAACAGCCTTAATGCGGTCCCTCCGTTAAAACCGATATTGTTTATATTGAGGTCTCGGGGTTCCTCCATGTTCCACCACTCACGCGTCTTCGTCTCGTCGGTCTCCGCAGCTCGTTCTCCGCATTGTGAATCAGCCCACTCGCGCGCGCCGAATCCCGCATCGGTCGCTTCGCCCGTTTCCTCCCTCGCAACTCCGTCAAACTTACCGACTCGATCCGTTTCTGCGCTCGACTTCCTCTGTCCGTCTACCTCCAGCACATCTCCCTCCGCTCCTCCAAACCGCTCCTGACGCCGGTACGACTCGAGTCTCGGTGGCTGCTTGTTTTTCATCGGATTGTCGTCAGACCGGTGACTCCTGCGTCCCGAACAGGCGAGTCCGCAAACTTGTAGCGATCTGGCTGTGTCTCGGGCTGCGTTTCCGTTCGCGCGAGCTGAAGGCGCTGTCGCGTAGAACAACGCGCACACGAATTGACCCATCCTGGGTGCCGTACGCACATCAAGCAGTCCACCCCTTTAAATACAAAATGGCGTCCTGTCGGCCAAATAGTGCACTAAGCAGTGTGGCTGTTTCACAATAGTGTGCAAATATAGCAAACTGAGAGACATTTGGATTTCAGCCATGGTCTAGCCTGCTCTTCTGCCTCTATTTATCCCCCAACCTTCTTTTTCTTGGGGGGGGAAAAAAAAAA
>JAQMYG010000037.1:7583151-7597651 GCA_030014215.1 Clariallabes teugelsi | reverse complement strand
TGCACTTTAATTTCGTTGTACAATGTCTCATTGCTACAATGACAATAAAGATTCTATTCTATTCTATTCTATTCTATCTATATTGACCATGATCTGTGTACAATGGTATAATCATTTTGGAACAGGTTTCTTACATCCAGTGAGTGGAACTCATAATGCTACATCATATAATGATTTTAGAAAATTGTGTGTTTCCACCTTTGTGTCCCAAGTTTAGTTAAGGCCTACATATGGGAGTAAATGTCAGGTGTTCACAAACTTTTGCCTGTATAATACATTATTTCCTATGGTCTGTAACTTACTAGCTCTTTGTCTTGTTTCAGGTGTTGGCTATGCAGGCCAAATGATTCAACTGTATGGCTGCATGTACTACATCATAATCCTGGCCTGGGCACTGCTCTATTTGGTTTTATCTTTCAATTCCCAGCTTCCGTGGGCCAGCTGTGGAAACACCTGGAACACAAGTATGAAATATGACCAAAAGTGTCTTAAATTGATGTAACTGATCAAGCCTTGCTGGCTTAATTTATTTAGGTTTTCCTATTTCCATAAACATTTTTGCCTACTGACAGAAAATGCTGTATATTTTAGAATAAAAAGGCCTGGGTGAGGTTTGAGTTAATTTAAGTTAAGTTGCATGGGAATGCTGTACCTGTGTCTGGTAAGGTTTTCTGTGTCATGTATGTCTCACTACAGAAAGTGGGTAGTATAATCCAGTCTTTCCAGTCTGATAAACTCTTCCTTGACAATTTCATTAGTATGTTCGTTCATCTTGAGAACTCCACATGCCCTGTCTTTCAGTCTCTCAAGAAATCTCTCTCTCTCTCTGGATGTGGAACTCCATGGACATCAAAAATGAAACTCTGTTTTTACTGTGGCAGCCCACAGCATCAAGTGGATCAGTCCACAATGAAATCTCCAGGCAACCCCACCAAACCGTGGTGGATAGATATCCCTCAACCAGTGGTCGAGTTGTAAAAAAAAATTCAAAGGGGATGGTGTGGTCATAAAACGAGCTTGTGAGCAGCACGTTTCAATATTGAATTCTGATTGGCTAATTGCTGTTATTTATAGTTCATATGTAGAGAGTTGAGTTTAAATATTTCATTTTCGCGACAAATTTTACATAATACACATCATCATTAATCTGAAGGGGATGGTAGAGGGGTTGTGGTTTTACAGAGGGGATGGTTTTTGTCATTTTTTTCAACAGGGAGCATCCCATCCCCTCGCATCCCTGATCAAATCCTACAGAAACTGCCATGCATTACATCAGGGTACTGCACTCTAAATGCATCTTGTTTCTCAACACTGTCAAGACCCAGTTCCTTATCATCCTGGGTTTACCATGGATGCACAAACATGACACACAGATTTTGTGGGAAGAGAGGTATATCACCTACCAGTCTGAACCTCATTATCTGGTTAGCTGACTACACATTCCCATCATCAGTGTAACCTCAACTACTATTGACAGCCCAGAAACCCAGATTGCTTTAGCCATCCCAGCTAAATAGTAAGAGTTTTGTCATATTCTCAGCATCAACAAGGCTAGCAGACTGCACCCTTTTGGCTGTATGACTCGCTATTGAGCTTCTCAAGTTTATTCACTGTCCCAGAAAGAAACACAAGCCATGGAGGAAAACATTGTATCAGCCAGATTCTTCTTTGTGGAGAAAAATGGAGGGGCCTTATACCATGTATAGATTATCAAGACCGTACCCAGGTCACCATAAAATATTGATATCCATTGCCAGCATCCTTATAGCAACTGCTAGAAGCCAAAGTATTGCAAACCTTGATCTGAGCAGTGCCTACCACCTAATGTGCATTTACATTGGGATAAATCAAAACTCTGTCTTGAGCACCACATTTGGCCACTACATTTACCAGGTTATGCTGTATGAGCTTTCCCCTGCACCAGCTGTGGAATCAACAATGTGCTCCATGACATGCTAGAAAAGTTTGTCATTGCCTATGTAGATGACATCTTGAAGTACTCCCAAATCTCTCCATTTTGATCAAACAAACTGACCAAGTCCTCTGATTGTGTCAAAGCCTGTGCTCATAAACAGATAAGATCCCTGCATTAACCTCATTCTCCCCAACCACTGTTAAGGAACTGCAATTTCTCCCTTGGTTTTGCACACTTCTGTTGTGGACACATTTAGCGTGATGATTGCAGCAATGTTAACTGCCCAAGTAAAATATGGACTAATTAACTCCAGTGGAATTCTACTACTACCCAAGATTTTGAAAAGCTTAAGCAAACCTTTACTTCTGCACCCATTCTTAAACGCCGAGATTTGTCAAAATCTTTTGTGGAGGAAGACGATGCCTCAGAATGGTGTTCAGGTGGTGCTTTCTCAGAGATTTGGGAAAACAAAAAAAACACCACGTTAGGTTTTCTACTCCTGCTGAGTGCAGCTATGACTTCTGGTAAAATGTTTCTGTTTTTTTTTCTTCTTCTTTTTTTCTTTTGATTAGGGGGTCTACCCTCTAGAATATTAGCAATATTAGCAATCAAATGAATTATGCTCATGTTCACCACTCTTCATGTCAACCATTTTATTTAATGTTTTTAGCAAAAGTTTAGTTAATGTTTTAAGTAAAAAAAAAAAAAAGCAAACAGAACACCCAAGGCTTACCCATGCCCATGAGGACTATCCACTCTGATCCCAAAGAAATGGAAAGACAATGCATCATAATTGGGAAAATGTCAATGTTGGCAATAATAGAATGGCACCAGAACACCCAATGCACTATAGCTTCCCAAATCCCAATCCAATCGAGCGCTCATGGGATGCACAAGAAAGTCTGATTTTGGGCAGAGTAGACCGAGATGGCGGTAGGCACACATCGTGAGACTTGGTGTCTCTCCAGACAATGTATTTGTGCTTATTTATGCACTATCCATCTGCATGCTTCCGCTGTGCGAGTATAACCTACGACAGTCACTTTTGGACATTAATAACATCTGAACAAACTCTGTTTCTGATTTTATTTTCACCTTTCACCGGATATCACCGGAGCTTGTAAGGAAACCACAACATAGTGAGCCCTTTATCCCAACTGAAAGTGGCCAGCGCGGAAAATGCATAAACAAAGATGAGGAAAATGCAGAGAACTTTGGGCTGGGCTAAGGTTAAACCCATATCTGCCAGCGCATTTTAGCATTTTTCTCGCTAATGTGTGGCCCCTGGAGATCATGATTTTCTCAGAAACTTGAAAAACACCATTTTTAGAACTCAGTTTAGAACTGACACTGTTTCTTCTACCTGCTCTGCTGATCTTGAATACCTGATTATTAAGTGGAGGCCATTCTTATTTATCATCGCCATTTTTATTCACATGCATTGTTGTGGTTGCAGTGTAAGTCCCCCTGGATGCTAGGGCTAGCACAGCCAAGAAAGAACTCAATGGTGATATTAACAGTCACAGTGTATTAACTGCAGACAGTGCATCCTGACTGAGCTTTTACTGTTGCTGGGGATTTAATCACTGCGACTTAAGATCTGTTCTGCCAAAATTCCAACAAAATGTGTCCTGCTTCACTAAGAAACACAAAACCCTGGATCATGTTTTTATACAAGTGTGACTGATGCTTACGTGGTCACACCCCTCCCTCACCTTGGACAATCTGAACATCTTTCCTTGTCTCTGCTGCCCAAGTACTCTCCAGTCATCAAACGTGTGAATCCAACAATCAGGACTGTTAAAGTCTGTCTGGATGGGGCTGATGCAGCTCTCCAGCAACAGTTCAGAGATGACTGGAGTGAATTTCCTTCTTCAGGCAACCACTGCCTCAGTCACCATTATCAATACCCACATATACTGTATTCTGTTTTGCTTTATATTAACAGGTGTGTAGATTGGGTGACCACATAAAGAAACGTCATAGCATTCAGCGACCAGAGGCCCTGGAGGTCCGCCTATTGCTCAAAGCATGCAACCTCTTCTATTCTCGTTTTGAGACAGGGAACATAGAGTACCTGCTCAAAGCAGACCTACAGTATTACAATGTGAGCAGACACTCACACAATCCACCTCCAAAGTGTGTGCTAATCTGATCAGGGTGAATGCAAGGAAAGCAGCTGGCCCTAACCCTTGACCTTATCAGAGGCAACATGAGATGACTTACAGGGAGGAGATCAAGTACCTAGTAGCATGGTGTGAGGATAACAACCTGGAACTCAACACCAAGAAGAAAAAGGAGAACATTGTGGATTTCAGACGAGCTGGCAATCACACTCATGCTCCCATTCACATCAACTGAGCTGTTGTCGAGTGTCTGTTCCTTGGGATCCACATTCAACTGGTCTTTGAACAGTTCTTTCCTGATCAGAAAGGCACAACAGCATCTGAGAAGAACTTTTAGCACTGTACTATTGAGAGCATCCTCAGAGGGTCTTGAAAATCGCTCACCAAACCATAGGCACCCAGAGAGGCTTTGTCCACTATGCATCTTTGCACCATCAATAACTTATCTTCCAGACACGTCTATCAACAGCACAATATTTGCACAGTTATACTGTACAGTATATTACTATAGACATTATATGTGTGTCTGAAATTTTGACCATTCTTCCAGACCGCATTTGTGACATCAGACACTGATGTTGGATGAGAAGAACTGGCTCGCGGTCTCCACTCTAATTCATTCCAAAGGTCTTCTATCGGGTTGAGGTTCTCTCGTCCAGCATCAGTGTCTGACCTCAAAAGGCGCTTCTGGAGTACGGGTCAAAAATTCCAACACAACCAAGGACTTCATCATCGAAAAAATGTGGAAAATGTTAGACTGGCCAAGTCATTCATCAGACCTTAATCCAATTCCAAATGTATTTTATTTGTGAGAAAACACAAATATTGATAGAGTATAAAGACATGAACGAGCTAATCAGTACCAAATTTTGTATATTCCTTTCTCTCTTCCTTTCTTTCTCAGACAGCTGTATTACTGTCGTAAATAATGACAACTGGACAAGGCAGGTCAACTCAACATCAGCAACCACAGAGTTTTGGGAGTAAGTGTCAAACATGCCAATGTTGTAAAACTTTTCATCCTCATTATCATTACAGTAGTACTTGACCCAGACAGTTATATTATGCTCTCACTTATTTCCATCATTGTATTGCTCAGGCGCAGAGTGCTTACTATCTCTAAAGGTATTGATGAAGTGGGTAACATCAACTGGGAGCTTCTCCTGTGTCTAATCGCAATGTGGATCATATGTTATTTCTCTATATGGAAAGGAGTCAAGTCCACTGGCAAGGTGAGTGTGTGCTTGAATTATATTTAACTTATTCATATAGGTAAATTTCCTACCGTTATAACATTGGAACTCAGTTTATATGACATTATTTAATTTGTTTTCTGTTCACTGCTATGAGGTGGTGTATTTCACAGCCACGTTTCCTTATGTGATGCTGTTGGTGTTGCTGATTCGTGGACTGACTCTCCCTGGAGCCAGAGAAGGAGTTATTTTCTACCTTTATCCTGACTTCCAGAGACTATTGGATCCTCAGGTGCAGCAAATTCACAGCATGCAAAAAGACACACTTTCATGGATTATTGCAATGGGATTATACTGACAGACCTTGATAATAAAATATATTACCATTTTCTCTTAAAAGACATCCTCAAGCCTTACTTTCAGTAGTTAATGTCTACAGCAAAATATGACAAAAGTAAATTTTTGGTGCATAACTTTACATTAAAAAAATCTGTGTGATGCGTAGGTATGGATGGAGGCAGCCAGTCAAATTATCTACTCCTATAGTATAGGTGTGGGGATACTGACTGTGCTAGGCAGCTACAACCAATACAACAACAACTGCTACAGGTGACCTGAACATTTTGTAACATAAACATCGCATTACATCAGTTTCTAGTCTAATTGATATAATATAATAAAATAAAATAAAATAAATAAATAAGGAATCTGAACAATTAGTCACCATAATTGGATTAACAATACATCATAATTCATGTGTATAATAATAATAACAATAATATGTACAGTAAATAATCCATTTCCTAATTATTATTTATCATGCAATTATAGTGTAGTTAAGGTTACATAGTGCATGTAAATCTATTTAAATCAATAAAAGAATGATCAAAAATGCTTTCATTATTAGGTAATAATATTTTTAAAATTAAGAATCATACTGTAGATATTGTGTCTCATTTGAGTATAATATAATTATGGCTATTTTTTAGGGACTGCTTTTGGCTGTGCCTGCTGAACAGTGGCACCAGTTTTGTAGCGGGCTTTGCAGTGTTCTCCGTCCTGGGCTTCATGGCTCATGTGCAAGGTGTTCCTATAGAGGAAGTGGCCGAGTCAGGTATTACTTGTGGTAAAAGTAAAATAAATCATGTATGTATACAGTATAGAGTATACATACGTGCTTACATATGGCAATTTCTTCTCCTTCAGGTCCTGGCCTAGCTTTTGTAGCTTATCCTCAGGCAGTGGCTTTGATGCCTTTTCCTCAGCTGTGGGCTGTGTGCTTTTTTATTATGATTATTCTGCTCGGTCTGGACACCCAGGTGCATGTACACACACAAACACACTGTATTTAGGGCTTGGAAATGACATTCACTTGAGGAAGAGTTTGGTTATGCAGAATAATAGTACTGTGTGATTTGGCTATACTGTAGGTAATCACAGCCATGGCATGCATTGTACAATGGTGCTTTAACTTTTCTTTTTGTCTTGTCCTGAATGAAAAAAAGGTCAAAGATTTTTACATGTCTCTTCAGTGATCCATTGTCTTGTGCTGCTTGATCCTTTTTCATGGCCATCTCTGCCTACCCTGCAACTTTAGCTTGATTGCTTTCCAACTCATCA
The DNA here is from genome assembly GCA_030014215.1 of Clariallabes teugelsi. Classification (NCBI taxonomy): domain Eukaryota; kingdom Metazoa; phylum Chordata; class Actinopteri; order Siluriformes; family Clariidae; genus Clariallabes; species Clariallabes teugelsi. The sequence continues at coordinate 7,590,797 of JAQMYG010000037.1, read as the reverse complement.
TTATGTTAAAAAGCTCACCTAACTTGTGCTTTATATGTAAAATAGGTTGGAACAGTTAAGCTGTTAAGTATATTACTGTACGTTTATTGTCTTCTAGTTTCTTGCAATGGAGGTAATCATTACATCAGTGACAGACGTGTTTCCAAAAGTGCTACGTAGAACCGGATGCCGAGAAATCTTCCTGCTGATTTTCTGTATTTTCTGCTTCTTCAGCCAATTGATCATGGTCACAGAGGTAGGTATGATAAAAAATATATATATATATAAAGCCATGTTTTTATATCAATATAGAAACAGAAAAAAACAACAGCAAGATTCACTGGGTTTCTTTCAGAGCCCCATCAACACATCCATCAGTCTCATGATACTACTGCTTTCAAAAAGTGTCTTTTTGAGTTTAGAAACTATGTAGTTCTCAAAGTCAGATTTGGATTTGTAATCGTTATTTGTAATTCTGTCTTACAGGGTGGAATGTACGTCTTTCAGCTGTTTGACTACTATGCCTGTAATGGAGCCTGCATCTTCTTTCTTTCAGTATTTCAGTGTCTGGCAGTTGGCTGGGCCTTTGGTAAGTCACAGACACCTCACATATTAGCTGTGCTCGCTAATTTGTTATTAGAAAATTCTACTTATACATAGTACATAGATTTTAGGGGACTGTAGTTAATCGGAAAGTTAGCTACTCCAATCTGGAGCAGCCGCTAAATGATATTGCCATGACATCATCTATATTTATAGAAATAAAACATAAAATAAGAATAGCCATCAAAAAAGAAGTTCAAAACTCAGACAAAGGTTGTCCACTGGTGGACTAAAGTGGGGGTGTTTAAGTTTGATATTGCAGTCGTACTGAAAGTGACTTTTTATTGAAGATCCTGTCAATTTGTCAAAATATGGTGTCATAAACAATATGAATAAAACAACTGTGAATTCTTTATATTTCAACCAAATTTCTTTATGTTAAAAGGTTGAAGTGCTTAAAGCCAAAATACATTTGATTAACTTACTTATTCACTCATTGCACCATAAATACAGCATCGCAGTGGAGACAAATTAAGGGTTTGACTGCAAAACTAGTGAAAATTTTTTATTTTTTATAATTTTAAAATCACTACATATTCTTCTTCTAGAATCTTTGATCTTGCATGTTTTTGGAAACATGCAACAGTGAACATGCATAAAGAGGTAATTGCAACTAGTGAAGTGAAACTGCTAGTGAAAATATGAATTGCAGTGTAAGTCAAACTTTTGGTAATTTCTTTCAAGGTTTTTCATAATCCTAAACATGCAAATATTTTGGATGCTCACATGAGTAAGTAGCATATATCCACAGTCAAAAACACAACTGCAGTCTGATTTCTCAAGTGTGACTAACCTGTAGGAGGTAGAACTCCAAGGATTTGGTAAATAATACAAGACTCACCTTGATATGACAAAAATTTGCCATAATATTTTGTTTATGCTTTCAAACACCCTTGGGAAAAGCATTTCTCGATTTTTTTAATGCTCCCCCCAAAACTGCCCATATTAATTTATCTATTTTTTTTTTTTTCAGTCAAACCCTTCAAATGTAGTCTAAGATTTTAAACCCGGGACCCTTCGACCATTATAACATTAATATATTTCCATTAATTTATTTACAATGGCTTTTTCAGGGGCTGATCGAATGTGTGACATCATTAAAGACATGACAGAGTCATACCCCAGCATCATCTTTAGGCTGTGTTGGAAATACGTTACTCCATTAATTTTTCTGGTAAGCTTTTAATCACCTATGGTTATATTCTGGTCTTTATTATTTAAAAGAAAATGGCTTTTATCATATTAACTAATATTTTTCGATTACCTTGGACTTCTAATACATGAAGTCCTTTTAGATAATCTGATACATGCACCTGATAACTGAACTCATTATTTGTGAAGCCACACAATGGCATACACTGATCTTAGACAGTATTTTCTCCCTATAACAGTAACAGATTTCATTTCCCTGTTCAATGATAAATGTTTCCTCTTCAAACAAACACAACATTGCAGACTTTATTGTTGACTAATAACCTCTATTCCTTATTGCCTAGGTATGTTTCATATATTCTATGATGGAGGTCCAGCCTCTGACATATAACCGCTGGTATGTGTACCCAGCCTGGGCATATGGGCTGGGCTGGCTGATGGCTCTCTCTTCCATCCTGCTGGTTCCAGCATGGGCACTTGGCGACTTAAGGAAAGCAAAAGGGAGCATCAGAGAGGTGAGAATAGACACTGCCACAAATAATATCTTAGAAAGTGCAAATATAGTTACAATATAGTCAAATATAATATTGTTAAGCTTATTTTGAATCAAATTTTACTAAAACTTTAAGCAAAAGATTATTGTATACTGTAGCTAGTTTTAGGAATTAATTTCTTGAAAGAGATGGCACGGTGGCGTAGTGGTTAGCCTTGTGGCCTTGCAGCTTCAATTCAGGGTCGAGGGTTTAATTCTTGCCTAGGATCTGTGTGTGAAGTCTTTATGTTCTCCCTGTTCTTGGTGGGTTTCCGCCTTTCAGTTCAAAGACATGCGGATTAGGTTTGTTGGTGTCCCAAATTGCATGTATTGTGTGCGTGCACTTTCACTGACATTTTATTGTCAATAGTGAAATGTTGCATCTAGATAGCAATAATATACTGATAAAGATAATATAATGCATTTTGTCTTAAGGTTGCATATTGCATCATTTAAAAAAAAATTATGGTGCCCATGTTGATTTCTCACAGATCTCCAGTTACCTTTTACATCCTAAAATCCTGCAAGTATGTAAATTGCCCACTCTAAATTGCCCCTAGCTTTGAATAAGTATGTGTATGGTGACTGGTGACATCCCATCCAGGCTGTAATTCAGCCTTCAGCAGAGTGATCCTGGAATAAGCTCCAGTTCCTCAGCAGGATGAAGAGGTTCCTGAAGATGAATCATGGATGAATACATTAGAATAAACAATAAACTCTTGTGGATGGTTTTGACCATGATGTAATCACTGGGTACAAAAAAGGAAGAAACTTTCTTCAGTGCAAATTTAAATGTAACCTTAACGTTCATTTAAAGTTTTGAATAGAGAAAAAGAAACAGATAACTTCAGTGGTGTTGACGATTGCTTGAATGGTTGATGCATGATTCTTGGTATTGTGTAGTGTACAAATGTTTTAAGCAGGTGTGAAAAAATGCCAAGAAAAAGTAAGAATGCTTTCAAACATTAATTAATTAATTAATTAAATATAATGGAAAGTAAATGAACAAAAAAGAAATACAAATCAAATCAGTATTTGGTGTGAAAACCTGTTGCCTGTCTGGTGGTGTGGTGAGATGTCTTTCGCTGGGTCGGGGAATAAAATTCCCCTTAACCAACCTTAACAACTAAGTTACCGATTACGCCACCCAGGGTTGGTTACCCGGGAAAAATGTAGAACACACAGGTTCGAATCCCTCAGTAAGAACACCGGGACATGGATGCAAGAATAAACAAATCTTTATTTGTACAAAGAAGTTCCAGAACAGTCAATATCACTATAATTTAAAATCAAACACTAAAACAAAGAGACAAAGAGAAACAAACAAAAAGAAATTGGAGCTGGGAACTTAACCGTAGAGGGGCAGGCTAGGGATGGGACTACACTCCTGCCCGGTAATAAATGATCACACGTGCACCAAACCACTCACACTAGTGAAAATGTAATACCACTCCACACTGTATAAACATGAGCACACCACTCTATAAGCAGCTAGCCTGCCTTCTCCCCATTCCCAGCTCCTAAAAAAAAAAAAAGAAGAGAAGAAAAGGAATACAAGTAAATACACAATTATTAATTACAAAAAAAATAGTATGTAAAAGAAAAACAAGAAAAATGTAGCTGCAGCGCACCCTCCAAACTGGGAGGACAAATAACTAAATCAGCCAGAAAAGTTATATCAGAACACTGGCCACCAACACCTAGCACAGCAGCATAAACAAAACAAAATATATAAAGAAGCCAGCCCCAAAGCAGCAGCACAAGCAAGGCAAAGAACTGCTGGAAGAAGCAACGGAAGCAACGAAAGAAACAATAAGGAAGGAAAGAAAACAAAAATAACCGTCACAAGGACAAAAACGAAAGTAAGACAAAAAAAGAAAACAGTAAAACTCTAGGCTGGAACAAAGCAGTCTATTAAAACAAAGCAATCCACCGGAGCAAAACAGCAGTGCTGAAGCTGCAAACCAAGCTGTGAGCACTGCAAAGCCAAGGACCAGTGAGAAAAGCACCCTCACCAGCCGATCAATTTACCTAAAATTTAAAAGAACATTAAAGTAAAAAGATACGGCACATACCTGTATGGCGGGCGCCAAGAAAATAAATTTGACCTACCACGCGATGCAGACCACATCTATCCGGCAGCCAATCCTTCAGCAGATCAAAAAGAGGAAAGATATACAGGTCACATCACATGCCTAAGGATCTATAGGAAGAAACAAATAATCGACATACCAACTATACGATAGCATTCGTCTCCCGCAGTACACGTGCACAAAGCGCGCAGCTCTTTAGAATGGGTAGATATATATGGACGGCAATAAGCTGCTTCTCCGCTGCCTCGAATACAATAAAGATCCGAAAAATCGCCGGCTTCCCAAAGGAGATCACTATTAGCTAGATAATAACATTTACAAGTAACCAAAAGTCCAGCATACCAAACATACCTCTCGAACACCGGAACCGGACGACACACTTCCGGAAGCGCAACCTGGGGGTGAATTAGCGCCACACCTGGCCGTTCTCGCAGCACCCTTTTATACTCTCTCGAACTACACCCAATAATCAATCTCAGGTGCATAACCGGAAATCTGGAAGGAAGTACAAAACTCCTTCTCACCACACCTGCAAAACAGCAAAAACATACAAGAACCTTGTATCTTGTTACTGTGCTCATTCTGAAAGTTTAACTTGCCACGGTGTATGACCTGTGACATGAAACATGTTTAGCTGTTCCACATCCAGGCTTAAGCCTCCTACACAACTCTTTCTTTTTCAGGTAATTAGTGTATTTAAACCAACATACACCTGACTCTGATCCAACAACATCCCGGACATTGTGCAAGTGTAAGAAATAATGCTGGTTTGAAGCCAAAGGGTTTTCACAACAAATATAAATTTGATTTTGAATTTTCTTCTGTTCACTCATTTTGCATTTTGTAAACTGATAAAATTTCTTGCTTTGCAGGATTTCTTAACACCTGCCTAAAACTTTTGCACAGTACTGTACAGTGTTATACTGTGGTGTGCTTTAAACAATGGTTATTTTATCTCTGCATTTTTGTTCTTTTGTTTTTGATATATGATATACTGTAGCAAGTTACAGTATTTGCTTCTTTTCACAGCGCTGGTGTCAACTGTGCAGTCCTGAGAACAACCCATCTTTGACCCAGAAGCAGAGAGCAGAAAGACAGTTAATGACATCACCTCTTTGACAAAGTCTGCAACACTGAGGAATGTTACCTATATAATACTAAACAGATATTGCATTTGTCTTTTATATACTGGAGAAATGACCTACTGTATAGACAGAAGACAAATAATTCACTGAATTGCCAGGGCTCTACCTGAAAGTGCATATTTACTCTGTGTAAACTATGAAACAGTTTGCCACTATATAAAGCAATACTTTAGTTTCTTAATGATAAGAAAAAAGTAACCTGTGGCTTAATAATTCACAACGAAAACTAAATAAGTTAACCAATTTTTGCCAAAATATTTCCAAATTGTTGTGATTTTTAATTTTTTAAAATTTGTATTATTAAACTCTGCTTCCCAAAAGTTAAAAGAGACTGAAATTAAACAAAACCAGTTTAAATCAATTGCAAATCAATTGTAAATTGTAAATCAATTGCAAAATGTTACCAGTCCTGCTACTGATAACATTGATATTTCCATATAAATCCCTCAAACATTCATTCCAGTTCTTCAGTAGTTACACCATCTTTCTAATAGTAAAAATTCAAATGTCTGTCATACAGCATGTATGCAATGTTAATTTATTTATAGTTTTAGAAAACAACAAACTTGAACCTAAACTTAAATAAACTTAGATTTAAATACATTGTGATTATGGTACACATTGCAGTTTTTACCTGTTTCACACACGCTCGCGCACACACACACACACACACACACATGTACAGTAACTACACTAATCAGCCATAACATTATGACCACTGACTATCCGACTGTACACAGGTAACCTGGTGGCAGGATCATGGCCACCAGAGGCTCACCCATGCTTACGGGAATCAAAGGCCAGCACATCTGGACCAATCCCACAGAGGAGCCAATGCAGTACAAACTATCAAAAAAAAGTCAATGCTGGCCACAAAAGAAAGGTATCAGAATGACCAGTCTGCCATGTATGGGGCTTAGCAGGGAAGAGTTCAAGGTGTGTTGATCTGGCCTGCAAATTCCCCAGATCTCAATCTGACCGAGCACCCATGGGATGCACCAGACAAACATCTGATCCATGGAGGCCCCATCTCCCAACACAAAACTCCCAAAGGATCTGCTGCTAAAATCCTGATACCAGAGTCATGCCTTGAGGAGACAAAGCTGCCCAGGCATCACAAGTTGAATCTACACTATACTGGTCTGCATGATTGTGTTTTAGTGCTATGGATGACTGGTGTATGCACACAATTCTGAAAACCTGAAGCTCATGTATCAACAACATGAATCTATCTTGCTAAACTCTAGCAAAATTCACACTGTTTTCATCAAAATTTCTCTCCAAGTCACAGTTGTACAAATCTCTGAACACAAATTGCATTACCTAACACATTGTGTTCAGTTAGAAACTCTGGCCTGCAACAAGCAGATTAGCAATTCTCTTGCATGTTGCACCCTCAAGTGACCTATACAGGTGTTAGGCAGGAAGCTGCAGCAGCAAAAACACAGAAAAAGAATATAATTGTGCCTCTCTACTCCACGACTGGTTTGCCAAAAGTCCACGTTTTGTAGCACTGTAAATTATACCATATTCCTAAATCTTAGCCTGGCTCTAGAATGTGTTTGAACATAGACCCCATGATCCCACAAGTGTGTGGCATCATGCATGTCATGCAACCCACAGACATTAATGCCAGACATCTGTCATGCCATTTCCCAGCTGAGGTGGATGAAGTCCTCTCGCCTGACCGGGATCAGCGGGTGCAGACTGGTCTGTTTCATTGCTTTTTTCCAAATTCTTTTGTTAGTTCAGCTGAACACTTTGTATTGTAGTAAATATGTTAACATTTAACAAGTAACATTTATTTTATAACATACCATTTTTGTATCTGTCTACTGCTTTTTATTGTAGTTTTTCTTGTACTTACTGAGCTTTGCTACTACTATGTAAAAAATAGATAACATTTGTGTTGCACATACAGTATATGTAATACTGAAAATGTAATTTTGGAACAAAACCCGCAGACCTCACCAAACTAATTTCCACAGACTTGCATTTGAATATGTAACATGGTCTAATGAAACCAAGGCATACATTAAAAACTAGATGGTAGTGTTTTGAATTGCTCACATCATTGTTTATTTGATGTTCTGTAAGAGATAAGCATATGAGAGCTGTGTGTATTATTTTGGTGGTAGGAAT
>JAQMYG010000037.1:7540334-7551010 GCA_030014215.1 Clariallabes teugelsi | reverse complement strand
TAAATTTAAATAAAACAAATAAACACAACAACAAATTCATAACTGATACAATATGGCTCTTACACTTCCTTTTAAACAGGTAAAATGCTGAGTCATGCTGGTGACACATCTGGTGGACAATTCCACCAATTCCACTTGTACCCAGTGTTGCTGCAATCCTCTTAGTTACTGAACATTAATGTATGCTTGATGTGCTTTTAATATTTTTGTGTGTTGTCAGGGGTATTCCTGTTGCCCTACCTGATGCTTGCTGTAACCTGTGGCTTGCCCTTGTTCCTTTTGGAGACAGCTATGGGACAATACACACAAGAGGGGGGCATCACATGTTGGCAACGTATTTGTCCATTGGCTAAGGGTGACAATGCATCTTATTTTATACTATTAAGCATAGCATACAAACAAACAACAAACAATGACTGTTAAATGAAGGCAACAACACAGAAACACTTAAAAACATCTTTACACTTAAAAGCAAGTATCATACACTGAGTACATGCAATAAAACTATTTCTCACATAGGTCACAGAGGTTGCATTTCAATGCATTCCCTCCTCCTGCACTCATCGTTAAGTTTTCACCAAGTTTAAAAAAAAAAAAGTTTTTTAAACATCATCTTGTTTTCTAAGGTCACTGTGAAAATAAACAGGGATAATCATTAAGTACAACTTTGAATATGCTGCAAGACTAGTTTGTGCACACACAGTAGTACAGTTCATTGATTTTTATTAAACTTCATAAATTCAAGACATTTTGAGAGCATGAAAAAAAACATTATATTGGAATGGCAATATTGGACACATTTATCCTATGTGATATTAAAAAAAAACTTTTGATTCTAAAGTACTGGCTTTTTGTCCTGTGTTAGGTATTGGATATGCCTGTCAACTGATTGGACTTTACAGCTGCATGTACTACATCATAATACTTGCCTGGGCTCTGCTTTATTTGGTCTTGTCCTTCAAGGTCCAGCTTCCCTGGGCTAGTTGTGATAACATCTGGAACACAGGTATAAATCACATGTATAAGAAGCAGTAGTGCCCTAAAGCAGTAGTGCATTGAATACTGTATATCCACTAAGTTAAGTTGTTTATGTGTCACATATACGTTACTGCACAGTGAAATTCTTTCTATGCATATCCGTGTGTAACTGGCATCAGAGCACAGGATCAGCCATGATACAGCACCCCTGGAGCAGATAGAGTTAAGGGCCTTGCTCAAGAGCACAACTACGGCTGTATTTTCATTTTAACAGCTCATAAAGCCAGACTAGATTTGGTTCTATGCAAATTAGATGAGACAGAGATATGCAGGTTTTCTGTTTAGTTCTAGGAATTGTGTGGTTAGGTCTCACAGCAACATTTTTAGTATTGGTGTTTTTTAGTGATCTTTATTCAATGTTGGTTATTTTGAAGTGTTCTTGACATCATACTTATGAATAATGTTTAATAGACCTCATTTACCAACAAAGAGAACTAAAACCAGAGTAGCATGGTAAATCATTTATGTTTCATAAATCCATATTACCAAATATACTTACTGCCTGTCCCTGTCTGTCTTTCACAAATGGTGCATTATCTCTTTCTTAGGTAACTGTGTGGCCATTGGAAATAATCTTAACTGGACAAGACAAGCCAACTCAACATCATCAGCCACTGAATTTTGGGAGTAAGTGGTATATACCAGTACAACTAGGTCCATAAATACTTGGGCGGTGATACCATGTAATTAAGATATGTTTTAAATTGAACACTTTCCGCTCTATTTCTGTCATGTGTCGGGGGTCATAAACGCAGAGGAAGCAGATTGAGAGTTCTTCTTCTTTTATTTTCAAGTAAAGCACAAAACAAAAAGCTCTTCTATGAGAGCACCTAGTAACTTTTAAGATTTCAATTCTCTTTAATCACAACACAACCAACCCATCACAAACATAACGATAACTAATGCTAGACGCTAAACAGAACTTAAGACGGGCTATTTATAATGATCCCACTAATGATTCTCCTCGGCTCAGGTGCGTGCTCCCGTCACCTGACCGAGGTGCATTATGGGAAACAAAGTCCAACTCAACCTAAACTACAAATAAAACACAAAACACGTCTGGGCGTTTGTCGCCCTCTAGGGGTTAACCCTTACAGTACACCCCCCCCCCCCCCATTAAAAACGCTCCTCCGGAGCGCCAACGGAGGTCCAGGACTCCCACCCCAATGTTCCGACTTTGGCCTCATGACCCTGAGGCTGGGTGATGGAGCTGGCCTTGGGACTTTAGTGCCGGGCAGCCCAGCTGGCACGACGTACGGCCTGAGGAGCGGGCATGACGATCTCGGCGCCGGGCTGAGGAGCGGGCATGACGATCTCAGCGCCGGGCTGAGGAGCGGGCATGACGATCTCGGAGAAGTTGACACTTTCGTGGCGCATTCCCGCGGAGCCCGGCGGCTGCAGCACTGAGGCAACGTCTGTTGAACTTGACGGCCACAGAGCTGACGCGACAATCGCTGGGCTTGGTGGTAGTGGAGCTACAGTGGCGTCCAGGGGGCTTGGAAGCTGCGGAGCTGGTGTGATGTCCTCGAAGCCAGCAGGAGGGGGTAATATGACGTTCTGCCATTCGCTCCCCTCCTCCTTGTCTTTGCTGTCAAGCGGTGGAGGAAGCAGCGCGATGTTCCAGACCTCGCGCCATGGAGGCGAAGGCGCGTTGTCCTCGTTGGCCCGCGGAGGTGCAGGAAGCGCTGTATCCTCCGTGTCACAGAGCGGAGGAGGAGGGAACTCGTCGTCCTCGCTGTCCAGCGAGGATACCGGAAGCGCTGTACCCTCCGTGTCACAGAGCGGAGGCGGCGGAGGAGGGAACACGTCATCCTCGCTGTCCAGCGAAGATACCAGGAGCGCTGTATCCCTCACGTCGAAGAGCGGAGGCGGTGGAGGAGGAAAATCAGAGCCTGCAGCGTGGCTCCCCTGAAACTCAGTGTCTGCATCATGGCTCTCTTGGAGCTCAGAGCCTGCATCCTGGCTCCCCCGTAGCTCAGAGCCTGCAGCGTGGCTACCCTGAAGCTCAGTGTCTGCATCATGGCTCTCTCGAAGCTCGAGTTGTGCAAATAGTCCCTGAAGCTCCTCCACTTGCCTCCGCACGCTTTGTATGCACTTGATACTTTCCGTTGCGCGAAGCACATAGTCGTTCTCCAACCGGTCATCCTCCCAGCTCTGCCGCATCCCTCGCTCGGTCTCTTCCCAGAATCTCCTTTGTGCTCTTAGGAAGGTGCGCCTGGTGGCCAGCAGGCCGCTCCCCGCGTCTTCTCGCCCCGACAAAGTTATCTTCTCTGCTCCCCCCCAAAAATCATCTAGGGGGGACACCTCTGCTATGCCGCTTTGAAGGTCTAGCATTCTGTCATGTGTCGGGGGTTGCCGGTTCAGAGGAAGCAGATTGAGAGTTCTTGTTCTTTTATTTTCACGTAAAGCACAAAACAAAAATCTCTTATATGAGAGCACCTAGTAACTTTTAAGATTTAAATTCTCTTTAATCACAACACAACCAACCCATCACAAACATAACGATAACTAATGCTAGACGCTAAACAGAACTTAAGACGGGCTATTTATAATGATCCCACAAATGATTCTCCTCGGCTCAGGTGCGTGCTCCCGTCACCTGACCGAGGTGCATTATGGGAAACAAAGTCCAACTCAATCTAAACTACAAATAAAACACAAAACACGTCTGAGTGTTTGTCGCCCTCTAGGGGTTAACCCTTACAATTTCCTTTTGCATTATTTTGTATATGTACTTAATTCTTTATTTTAATGAATGTAACATAAAAATAAAAATTTTACCATTATTTACCAATATTTATTTTCTATTCAACTTAATGTGCATCTTTTACTATCAAAAAATGGACAGTAAAAATTCAGCAGTTAATTGTTAAAATGTTAGAATAAAAAAAAAAAAAGACAATACAAAGATTTTTTTGAATGGTTAAGACCAAGACAATATTTCATAGGACTGATATCCTAGACAAAGACAAGTCTAAGTACAAATGCAGTTCTCAAAATGTGTTTTGTTAATGTATGAGAATACAAATTCATCCTACATGGTAGCAAATGATTTGGGAGTGTTGAAGCCAACAGTTGACAATACATTATTCTTAGGCTAATAGACAGATACTATTCTGAAAAAAATACTAGATCATGAATACTTTTTTACCGAGTTTCCCAGTGATTTTTACAGAATGTTCTTTTTTTTATTCACTCCAAAGGAATAGAGTGCTTTCTATTTCTAAAGGCATTGAAGATGTAGGAAAGGTCAACTGGGAGATTCTCTTGTGCCTTATTACGATGTGGATCCTTTGTTATTTCTGTATCTGGAAAGGAGTCAGGTCTACAGGGAAGGTATGTTTATATACTTATATACTTATTTTGTTCTTAGCTATAAATAACAATACATTATTATTTACATTAATGGTCATAAAGCAGTGTGATGAAGTAATGCCTAAAGTTATATTGTATATTCTATATCTTCTGTTCTCAGGTGGTGTATTTTACAGCCACACTTCCCTATGTGATGTTGCTGGCATTGCTGATTCATGGACTGACTCTGCCTGGAGCCATGCAGGGTGTTAAATTCTACCTCTATCCTGATTTCCAACGGCTGTTGGAGCCTCAGGTGCTGCAACCGCACCATATGGAAATAGATACAGTCATGGGCAAAAAATAGAAATAATTTTTTCATAAAAAATTATTTTCTTACATCACACATATCACACATACCATATTTTCATATGAAAAGGAGTTCATTGCAATCTCAGTGTAAATAATTTTTTGATTAAAAATTATTTGTGGCAGACGAGATGTGGAGGTTGAGTGATAGTTCTGCCCAAATGAGGTAGCGGGCCCAGGAGCGCTGGCGATCAGCGACGAAGCATCTTAGGTAGCGCTCCAGTTGTTGGTTGGTCCGCTCCGTCCGACCATTAGTCTGGGGTGGTACCCGGAGGATAGACTGCAGGTTGAATCAGTCAGACGGCAGAAGGCCTTCCAGAACCGGGCAGTGAACTGGGGCTCCCTGTCCGAGACGATGTCCTTCGGGAACCCATGCAGACGGATTACATGTTCTAGTATCAGCTCGGCTGTTTTTTTAGCTGATGGGAGTCCGGCGAGGGCCACCAGGTGCACGGCCTTGGAGAACCGATTGACGATAGTCAGGATGGTGTTCTTTTCCTTGGAGACCGGCAGGCCCGTGATGAAGACGACGGCTATGTGTGTCCAGGGTCGGCGAGGGACAGGTAGTGTTTGGAGTTCCCCCGGCGTTGGCTGGTTGTTATCTTTTGCCCTGGCACACACAGGGCACGCCTGAACGAACTCGTCGACATCCTTCCTCATGGATGGCCACCAGAAGGCGCGCTGAATGAATTGGAGGGTGTGGCGAGTGCCTGGGTGTCCCGAGAGGGGAGATGAATGGCCCCACTGAAGAACCTACACTCTCATGGTGTGGGGCATGTAGAGTCGTCCAGGCAGCACACCTGCCGGTTCAGTCCCCACGGCCTGCGCCTGGCGAACCCTCGTTTCCAAATCCCACCGAAGCGGTGCAATGATTTTAGATGCTGGGAGGACAGGTGCGGGGTCCGCCCGGGGGATGTCTTCCTCGTGCTGTCAAGAGAGGGCATCTGCTTTGGTGTTCTTGGACCCCGGGCGGTATGAGAGATGGAAATTATAATGTTCAAAGAATATGGCCCACCGCGCCTGTCTGGGGTTGAGCTGTTTTATATTCCAGATAGTGATGAGATTTTGGTGATCGGTCCAGACGATCCAGTGGACCAGTGACGCCATTCCTCCAAAGCCCACTTTATGGCCAGCAGCTCGCGGTCCCCTACTCCATATCGCTGCTGAGTGGGGTCAAACTTTTTGGGGAAGAAACTACAGGGGTGTAGTTTCTGATCTGGACATTGTTGAGAGAGAATGGCCCCGGCGCCCACATCTGAGGTGTCTACTGTACCTCCACAACGAATGGTTGACTTGCGTCCGGATGGATGAGAATTGGTGCGGTGGTGAATCGGTGACAGAGTTCGTGGAAAGCAGAGATGGCAGCAGGGTTAAGGGTGAAGTAGTGAGATGAGGGTTGGGTCAAAGTGGTCAAAGGTGCTGCAACTGTACTGTAGCCCCGGATAAAGCGACGATAGAAATTCCCAAACCCGAGAAAACGTTGTAGCTGTTTGAGGGTCTTGGGTAGGGGCCAAAGACGCACAGCTTCAAGCTTCTGCGAGTCCATGGCCACACCCTGGGACGAGATGACAAAACCCAGGAGCGTAGTGGAACGCTCGTGAAAAGCGCACTTCTCCAACTTACAATACACTTGATGGGCGAGCAATCTCTTGAGGACCGCCCTGACATGTTGGACGTGTTCGTCGACTGTGCGTGAATAGATTAGTATGTCGTCCAGATAAACAAACACCCACCGGCCTAGCATGTCACGGAGGACATCGTTGATGAATTGTTGGAAGGCGGTGGGTGCATTACAGAGGCCAAATGGAATGACCAAGCTCTCGTAGTGTCCTGTGGGGGTGATGAAGGCCGTCTTCCACTCATCACCCTCTCTGATGCGCACCAAGTTGTAGGCGCTCCGAAGGTCCAACTTTGTGAAAACGGTGGCACCAGAGAGGGCGTCCAGGGCTGAGTTGGTAAGAGGCAGAGGGTGACGGTTCTTGATGGTGATGTTGTTGAGCCCCCGATAGTCGTCACATGGGCGAAGTTCACCACTTTTTTTCTTCACGAAGAAGGACCCCGCGGCGGCGGGCGAGGAGGAGGGTCGGATGGTGGCTTGACGAAGAGCGTTAGCTACATACTCCTCCATCGCCTACGCGTCTCCGTGGTGGATAGGGCGTAGAGGTGGCTGCGGTGGGGGAACAGCCCCCAGCTGAACAGCTGAAGGTCTATTGCCAGGTTGTAGGGGCGATGAGGAGGAAGGTGTGTTTACAAATCACTTCAGCCAGGTCCCGATAGGCGGCGGGGATGGCATTGGTGTTGACGTCGGGGGCCTCGGACTCCCTAGAACACGTCCCAGCCGACGCCCGTAGGCAGAGTTCGGTGCAGGTCGGGCCCCACTGTAGAATCCGGTTCTGTGTCCAGGAGATGAGAGGGTCATGTTGAAGGAGCGAAGGGTGTCCGAGTATGATCGGGGGCGATGAGATGGGGGTAAGGTGAAACTGGATCTGTTCCTGATGCTGGTCGATAAGTAGGGTTATGGGTTGAGTTTGAGTGGTGATGGGGCTGGAGGAAAGGGCCCGACCATCTACAGATGTGATCCGAACAGGCTGGGATAACGCCTCGTTTTTTACCCCCACTTTGGCATAGGTAGAGTCAATGAAGTTACGCGCGGCACCAAAATCGATAAACGCAGTACTTCGGACCCGTTTGTGGCCAAATTGGAGGGATACCTGAACCGTGAGACGAGGGATGGTGTTGGTGACCGTGGTGGAGAGTTGGAGAGGGCCCGGTGAGTTTCTCTCCCTCCTCACCAGGTCTGGGCGTTTCCCAGACGGAGAGGGCAGATCGCTCGGTGGTGCGCCGCTGACCCACAATAGGCGCACAGCCCCTCTCGGAAGCGTTGTTCACGCTCGGCCACGGTTAGGGAGGCGCGTCCTAATTGCATGGGTTCCCCGGCTCCGGTGTTAACCACGGCAGGAGGTTTGTACTGCAAGAGTGCGGAAATCAACAGTATAGTGGCGGTTGGAGGAGCTGCGGCCGCCGCGACGGGAGACCAACTAGCCGTGCTAGCGACAGCCACGTTCTCCTGCCGAAGCTCCACCACCTCACAGCGCAAGGCCGCGACGTCTTGGACGCTCCGGAGAAGAATCGCGATCTCTCCGGTAAGCTTATCGATTAGCTCGGCGTGCCGGTTCACCACATCGCAGAGGTGCGAGTGATCCGCTGGTTTTAACCGCTCACGGCTCAGTCATTTTGTCGTGCACTAGCCTGGGTTGACCAGAAGACGTAGCGGTTAGCAGTTAGCCCTTTGTAGCGTGGATGGTAAACCCAAACGTGGAAGCAGCGCGAGTAGGCAGGATAACCACGCGAGTTATTCTGGAGTTATTAAGGACTCTCTCAGAAAGGGAGCAAGGGAAAAACACAAATTTCACCCGCGTCCTTTTAACACACACTCGAATCAGAAAGAAAACCCAAGAAAGTGAGTACTCACGAAATGGCTGGCAAACCGTCAGATACGACATGGGCGAACTCAATGACTGAGCGATGTGAAGCGCCATCTTGTCTCCTTTTATGCTTCCTGTTTTGCGACCGTACTACTTCCGGGTCCTAGTGCCGGTCGCGGAGCGGGTGTGTGTGACATATAGCAGTAATCAAACTTCTTGATACTGAACTAATCTTGTGCATTTTATTAGCAACACCATTACTTTCTTAATGATAATGCAAGTTAGAAGGTTGTGCTTATTTAAAAAAATAATAATGATAATTTTTAAAAAGTACATATGAAGATTTGTTTGTTGATTTTTGTTGTTGTCATCACCTGAGGTTATAGGTTTGTTCATATACTTTATATTGCATTGGGGTGTTTATCTTTGATGCTAGTTTGTTATTAATGGTAATGTTTATAATTTACACATTATTTGTGTTTAATCTCTTTAATTTTACTTATCTTGTCGTATTGAATGCCAATCAAATGTTTTAAATATTCTTGAAATTATAAGGCAAATATCAGGTAATTAAGTTAGGCCAGTTTGGTACTAACTGTCTTTGTTAATGTCCCTGTTGTGCGTTGTGTGTTGTGCAGGTATGGATGGAGGCAGCCAGTCAAATAATCTTCTCGTACAGTATAGGTGTTGGTGTCCTGACTGTGCTAGGCAGCTATAACCAATACAACAACAACTGCTACAGGTGACCTGAGCATTACACAATTCCTGACATTTTGTCAAAACATGTCTGAATGTTTCTATCTGAGGCATCCAACTTACTATAAAATCACTGTATTTATACAAATGTATAATTGGAGGTCAGAACCAAATTCGACTTTGAGCAATCTCACATGTAAGTTATCCATTGTTCTCATTGGAAGAAAAGGACAATGTAATAAAACAAATCAAACCTAAAAAGAATATGATAATATACTGTCACCGGAAAATAACTGTATTAGATCATCACACATATCTTTTCTTTTATCTTTTAGTTCTGTCTTTATATGAACCAAGACATTGCACAGTGCTCAATACTTTTGCAGAGTATTGTACATGTGTTTATGTGTTTTAGGGACTGCTTTTGGCTGTGTCTGCTGAACAGTGGCACCAGTTTTGTAGCGGGCTTTGCAGTGTTCTCAGTTCTGGGTTTTATGGCTCATGCACAAGGTGTTCCTATAGAGGATGTGGCAGAGTCAGGTATTATCTTTATACCCATGTAATTGCAATATGATAAAATAGGTTTTACAGTAGGGAAAATAATTATTTGATCCCTTGTAGATTTTGTACGTTTGCCCACTCAGAAATGAAGGTTATACAATTTTTTATTATAGGTTTATTATAAAGGATAGAGACAGAATGTCAACAAAAAAAGATCTGAAAAAACACATTATATACATTTTATAATTCAAGTTGCATTTCAGTGAGTAAAATAAATCTCTGATTCCCCACCAACCAACAATAATTCTGACTCCCACAGACTGGTTATGTGTTTATGTGGTACACAGAGTAATTTAAAAAGGTGCTCCTAAGAACAACTCATTATTTGTATAAAAGCCACATGTCCACAGAATCTCTATCATTCATTCAAACCACCATGGGCAAGACAAAAGAGCTGTCAAGGGACATCAGGGAGGGAATTGTAGACCTGCACAAGGCTGGAATCAGCTACCAGACAATGAACAAGAAGCTTGGTGTGAAGGATTCAACTGAAGGAGCGATTATTCACAGATGGGAAATAAAAAAAAAACATCAATTGCCCTCAGTCTGGAGAACTACACAAGAGGAGCTTGTGAATGATCTCAAAGCAGTTGGGACCACAGTCTCCAAACAAACCATTGGCAGCACAATACACTGCCATGGATTAAAATCCATAAGTGCTGCAATTTCCCCTTTTTCAAGAAAGTACATTTACAAGCCCATCTGACGTTTGCCAATAAACAGAGAAAAATTGCGAGAAGGTGCTGTGGTCAGGTGGGACCAAAATTGAGGTGCTGTGGTCAGATGGGACCAAAATTGGGATCAACCAGACTCACAATTTTTGGAGAAACACCATCCCTACAGTCAAACACGAAGACGAAAACATCAGGCTTTGGGGTTGTTTCTCTGCTAAAGTCACAGGCCGACTTTGCTGCATTGAGGGGCCAATGGATGGTGCCATGTATTGTAAAACCTTGCATGAGACCCTTCTGAAGATGCGTCCAAGTCGTGTCTTCCAGCATGACAATGACGAAAATATATCACCAAGACCACAAAGGGCGGACTCAAGAAATAACATAATCAATAAGAATCATAATTCAACATCTAAATCCTTAAAGTGCCCCTATTATGCCATTTTAAAGGTTGCTAATATTGCTTTATGAGTCTCTTAAAACAGGTTTAAATGTATTCAAGGTCAAAAAACACTTTAGTTTTCTCCAAAAATAGATTAAATTTGACCCCATTTCTAAATGATTCGTAAACGACTCGTGTGAAGCATTTCGAAGATTCAGTCTGTCTAAACCCCTCCTTTCC
>JAQMYG010000037.1:7476680-7491034 GCA_030014215.1 Clariallabes teugelsi | reverse complement strand
GACAGTGATGATCTGCTTTTGGTGTGGGGTAATTATGACTAAAGTTGCCCGAGGAAAGAAAAGAGGCAAAACCATCAATTTTAGCAAGATGGCGGTTATTTCCTCTCATAAAGACAAACTCTGCTTGCAGATACGAGTTGCAAACATGCGCAAATCCTTAATGGTCGGGAGTCAGATCTATGGAAAACTTCTTCAAACAACCATCACACCTGAAGGTGAGACCATTATAATGGACCAGATCAAGATAGATTTCATTGTAGATGCTGGAAAGGACAACCTCTTCTTTGTCTGTCCGTTGACCCTGTACCACATCATTGATGAATCAAGCCCGTTTTTTCATATGAAGGCACAAACCATTCAGCAGCAGGAGTTTGAGTTAGTGGTGTTTCTCGACGGCACTGCAGAGTCTACCAGCTCCTCCTGCCAGGTCAGAACGTCCTATGTTCCTAAAGAGATATTGTGGGGCTATCGGTTCCTCCCTATCATCTCACGCAGCAAAGAGGGAAAGTATCATGTAGATTTCTCCAACTTTGCCAAAGTGGCTCCTGTAGAAACAGTGCGTTATGCCAGTCACTTTGCCGAGTCCTCAAATGGCTTCCATGGCTTATAATCCTCTCATGAAGACACAGGTTTCAGAAGACAAAAGTTAAAAACCAGTTCAGTGCTACCTCTGTATAATGTATGTACGTTTTTAAGTATATATTTACCCTTATCATAGGGGTACTTTCTTCTTATGCCAATCACAGAAATATTAAGTATTTATACTTTATCGCCCTGTAAGACAGAGATGTAGCTTGATACTTTCTGACAAAACACTTTTACACTTTCAACATACAAAATTTAGTTACCTTTATGATTAATAATGGTGTTTTCAGTGCAGCAGGGTACTTTTTTATCACTGTATTGTATTGTCCTGCACAGAGCTCTGATCTGAACCCTATGTACTCATCCCCTTTGGGATGAACTGGAACACCAACTGTACATTCAGAATGTAGTGGAAAGCCTTCAGAAAAGATTGAACTAAATGTAGAATGGGACATAATTCGACAAGCACATATTGACTGGGGTGATTGCTTCAATGTTAAGGATATTCACATTGTAAAGTGTAAAGCTTTTAAATATAGATCTTTATTCAATAGATTCAATAATATTTGCAATAATACTTGCTTTTTCAACTTATCATCATATTGTTTTTATAATGTTTAATCATTAGTAATTGTTTTAAAAAAGTTACTAGATTAATTTCTGTGCATTAGTTCTATACTGTATAGAGCTCATAATATGTATATAGAAAAAAAATATCTGTAATAAAAATGTATCACACACTGTTTGTAATTTATTTGTAATCCTGTTTATAGGTTATAGTCTGTGTAGCCAGAAGAGGGCGTAAAAGGCTAAGCAATGGAAATCTGGTAGACTTTGTGGCTCATTGCCTCCACACACATTGTACAAACTGCAATCTATGTATAATGATTAAATGCAGGACCTGTTTATTGCCTGTAGTTGAATGTTGGTTGTCTTAATGAGAAGCACTAATTTAACTCTTTAAATGTAATATACTGTACATATACTGTATATGTGTGCTATATGCCTTAGAAATGTAGTACGTAATCTTACAAAATCACTTTGGAAAATGGATATAAATAACATGACTGCAAAAGTGAGGTGGAAAATCCTGCAAAGTGATGATGTTCTGTAAGGTGTCTATAAATGGGAGGTTGGGTGGTGCACCGTGGAATGCTCTTGTTTAAAAGTGCTGCTCTCTGACTCACAACATGACACTACATTGACGCAGAGGCTTTCCAGTAAACAGGAAAATGTGTTCATGGCACAAGTAAACACACACAGACACATACACATACACATACGCATGGTCACGTACACACTTACATGTATACATGTATACATGGCTCACCTACAGTACATACAAAATAAATTTGTAGTAACAAATCACCTACATACAAAGATTTTTTTTTCACATAATTTTGTGTAATAAAATAGTAAGTAAAAGTTTGTAAAAAAAAAATAAACTAAAATCCAATTCCATATTTCCTGTTGTAACTTAACAGAAAATAAATTGTCATTGTGTTTTTGTCTGATAACTTACAACAGGAAATATGACAAATTTGTATTTTTAGTTATATTCACTTGATTAATTTTCCTAATTCCGCTTATTATTATTATTATTATTATTAGTATTGCCTTTCCTAAAAAAAAAATAGTAATAAAAAAAAAAAACATACTGTTTCCTAAACCATAGCATTCATAAGGTGTAGAAATTTAGCTTATATTCCTGAACCAATCCACTACAAACATCTACTGATAATATGTGTAATGACATCAATCAATCAATCAATCAAGCAAGCAATCAATTAATCAATCAATCAATCAAGCAATCAATCAATCAATCAATCAGTCAGGCACATTTCAGTAGTTTAAAATGTAAAAACATTTATTTTTCATCACATTTATCTACATGGCCCTTTTATAAAAGGTAATAATACATTGCAGGAACAACAAAAGTAAAAAAAAAAAAAAAAAAAGAATAATTGCAAAATTATATATATATATATTTTATATAAATTCATATATTTAAAATTCAAAATACATTGCATATATGAAATAGCACAATTCCTTCATATTAGATAGTGATTTAAAAAAAAATGGATGGGTCGGGTATTTATTTATTCATTTAAAAAATCTAAAAAAAATTCAAGCATGGAAATATCAAACCTGTCTAGTTTTTGACCCTGCAATCATTTGTGAGGCACATTTAAATGGTGACTTTGGGATTCGAAGCTTTCTCAAGAAAAGTATTTTTATTTTGGCACTTACAGTATTACAGTTCTGGTCTGTAAAGCAAATGATTTTCTACAAGGCATCTGTGGTATCATTAAAAAAAGAACAACAAAAAAAAAAAACACAAAAAACCCCCCAATAAATCAAATACTTTCACCTTATCACAAGGCACAGAGCACATAACGAAACAAAAAACATTCATAAATTTATTGCCCAAATGTACAGATACAAAACACTAATGCTGTACATACTACCTTCAACACCGGCTTAAAAAAGTTTGCATTTGACCGAGGTCAACTCGTATTCATTCTCTTGCTCTTTTAATACTGTCACATATGAAAATAACTCTGCATAATTTATACAGTAAGATGCTTTTAATGCCTAGTTGACCGTTGATTAAAAAATAATAGCAAATAGGTCTGACGAACGCACAGCATTCGCGAATCTGAGGATCACACTGGTTTCAACCTTTTGTGTTGTTTTGTTTAATTCATTCAATTTTCTTTAAAGAGGTACTTTGCATAATGTCCACATTCAACTGTTCAGTGATTTAAGTAGCTTCAGGTAATGACTTAATAAAACAAAGTTACTGTATTCAGGAACATCATTTTACAGGTAATGACATTTGATTAACACGATGTGAGATGAGCTATAGTTGAATGAATTCTTACTGGCAAATAAGATACAAATACAAATGTATGAAATGTTATAAACACAGTGAGGTACAGCGGTGAAAGTAAGACCACTTTGGGCTTCTTTCGAAATTAACACTAAGCGGATTAAAACATATCGTCTGCTTCATGGTCAGCTTTCACATCAGCGCTGATTCTGTGGTTTGGCTTTAAATACTGCATGTTAGTACTACTGCTTTTTACAATCTTCGATTGGTTTTCACAAGACCAGACACGAGCCTTTGGCAGGGGATCATCTTTCACCCGTGGAGTGCTACATACATATAAATTCATAGGAATCACTGTCAGGCTTTTATTGACTTTCCGACTTTATAGGAATGTTACTTTTGAGATTGTGCTGATTGACGCCTTGGCTAACCAATAAAATATTCCTGGCTAGAGGGACCTGCTTGGGAATGTGACATGTGGGATTGTGGTGACTGACGGATGAAACATTGTGCAAACCTACACTTGTTTTCCTCAGCTACGGCCAATGCGTCAGAATTCCAGTTAGGAGGAATGGTGAGAGAAAACATCTCTGAACCTGAACTTTCCAGTTGCCAAATATATATAGATATATGTTGCCAGATATCCTTCCTGTTATGCAATTGTTATTTGTGGATAAGCTTTAGCATATGGTATAAACAAAACAGACACCATTTTCCTGAAATCATTGGAATGTTAATATTATCTGTATTAGCAGAGAGAATGTTGTCACAGTGTCACAGTGATTCTTTCATTTGTCATTTCTTTTGAATATATATATATTTTTGTGTGCTGTAATGTTTGTCTAAACTCGAGCATGGCATAAGTTATACCCCAGTTCACATTTGCACACCATAAGCATTTACAGCTATGGAATTTATGAGCGTTTGAACCCATATTGGGTAGGTGCATGTGTGTCGAGGCGATGCTTTGGCCCATACTGTTTACAACAAAAGAGAGACTCAAAAATGTATGAAAACGAAAATAACAGACAAAAAACAAACAAACAAAAAAAAACAGATACTTGTCTTGTGAATAAGTAGTACTCCATTTCAAAGTGGATCAACACAACATCCAGTTTTTGGTTCTTTCTTTTCCCTTTCTTTTTTTTCCTTGTTCTTCAAAAAGTTCCTTGCTTTAGTGAATTTAGCCCTGATTCTCCTTCATTTTACAAATTGAATCACTTTCATTCCCTTCTTTTTTCTCAGTTTGCCTTCCTTTAGAGTGCAGCTTGGGGTTGGCACGTGGCTTCTAGAGAAGACTGATAGGATTTAGTAGTAACTGCCCAGGTGAGAGGGCATGTGGGAATTAGGATGTCTTGGCACACTGGCACTGGGGTATATGCCTGGCGTAGGGGAGCTCCAGTAAGGATTAGAAGGGCTGAAAAAATTGGACGACGTGACGGGCATAGAAGGTGGGTGCGGCGAGACGAAGTTGATCTTCTGCTGGTGAGTGTGGTAAGAAGGCACGTAGGCCAAGTCAGACGGGTACTTGTACATGGTAGGCTCGGTGGGGTGAGGCTGCGTGGCCTGGGCGATGCCATGGAAGTCAAACTTGTAAGCGTATCGCTTGCCGTGCACCTTGGTCATTATATTCTTATCGTAGTAGTAGCGCAGCGCACGGCTCAGCTTGTCATAGTTCATGTTGGGCTTGCTCTTGCGCTCTCCCCAGCGCCGCGCAACCTCGTCTGGGTCGGTCATCTTGAACTCGCCATTGGTCCCTTCCCACGTGATGCAGCCAGCATTGGAGCTGTCGGATAGTAGCTCAAGGAGGAACTGCCACAGCTGGATCTGGCCAGAGCCTGGAAATGAATACACAGATATGTGTTTTATGTATATCAAAGGTATGTAACATGGTTTGAAAGAATGCTAGAATAAGACGTAATGTGCAATGGTGTGTTAACCAGTGCAACATTATCTTTTTTTTTTTCTTACCTGGGTTGGCAAGTCGACTGCTTGCTGGTCCTAAGATCTGATATGGATCTGAGAAACAAAAGGAGTAAGAATTATTCAACACCTTTAATATCTCATTAGTTTCTATACTTGTTCTCTTAGTTTTGCATGATGCCAAATTGTCAAATGATTACAAAAGTGCATTTTTGTTACCTGGCTGAGGCCGAGTTTGTTCAGTGCTCTTAGATACATTCTGTGAGACCACAGTAGGAGAGCCTGGGAGAGAAAAACACAGGGTGAGCTTACATTGAGCTGATGTCACTTTACACATTGCTTCAGGAGAAGAAAAAAAAACGAGAAGCTAGTCGCATCAGTATAAGTGCTTTATACAGCATTAAAGTGAAATGTCATATAGAATTGATTCTCTAATCACTCCCCTTCCATCCAAGCCATCAATTCATACAACTTATGCTATACTGTATGTCAAATATGTCTTCACAATTCTAGATTGTAGATTCTAGACCGTTACACAATCTTAGTTAGAACCCTCTCTGCATTATGGTTTGCTTTAAAGGGACTGAAAAAACATGTAGTGTGCTAGATCGAACTTGGTAGATTTCCTCATTCATGATTCTTTAAGACTGTCTTCAATTTTTTTGCATACGCACCTTTACCACTATGCACGTTGTTTGACCAGCCTGTCCTCCGTACAGCATCATATGAGGTGTCTGAGGAGAAGAAACAGATAATTATGTTATTATTATTATTATTATTATTATTATACAGTTTTGCTAATTAAGATGATCACATATACAATATATAATTCTCTCTTAATTAATATTTACAGTACTATTTAAACAGCCTCTTCAAATCCCAACTAACTAAATAAAAATAGGTAGGTTGTACTTTCTTCTTTAAATGTAAGATGAATGAGGGACAAAAATATAGAGCTGGTGTGGTTTTATCTGGCTTTCAGCATTGCCAAAAAAGGCTACCATAAATCATACTTAAGCAGATTTCATAAGACATGCCAGATTTTAAAAACACACAGCACACAGACACTCAGGCAGAAAAGTGCTCATTGAAATATAAATATATATATATATATATATTCACAGAATTGCGACAAAAGTATCTAGCTCTCAACTTTAAACGGTCCTTCTTTTCTGTTGCACAGAAAAGTCACAGACAGTCTCAAAAGCGAAAAAGGAGTGAAGAGGGAAAAATCATCAGACGGCAGAAAATCAAGGAGACACCTCTATATTTCCCATGGATGTTCTGGACAGACAAAGCATTCTCTTGTAAAGTTCAAAAACAGTCTCAGTGTGCCTTGAAGCATAGTGCTGTTCCCTCTGTTCCACACGGAAATTAGCCAGCTATCATTGCTAATTATTATCCCCATTCATTCAGACGGACTGGCTGCCCTTCTGGCCTTAATGATGAAGTGACTGATCGCTTTAGGCATCAAGTTGCACAAATTTTGACCAAGACATAGTAGTGAGGCCACAAAAATGTACAAAGACTAATAGCCGGTATGCAAAATCCAGGACATAGGACTTTTTTTTAGTTTTCTTCAAGGTTAGACAATTTCAATCTCTGCAATAAATCATTGGCACAAGATAGAACTGTAATAAAATTGTAGCCTTTTTTTCCTAGGAAAATAGTCATGCATGAAATCAAACTGAATTAAAATACCTGCAAATTATGTTTATGCATTTCTTGATTTGAAGACGTTTCTCCAGTCTAAGCAGCATCATAGTTACTCCTGATGGAACCTTATTATCTGTTACTCTCTGGATTAACAAAATCCACATGCACAAAACTCAATACTGATTGTAACTCCACTAGAATTTAATTAAGAAACCTCATAGAAATTTCTTTCCCCTGACTGAGCACCTCGCAGCTGCCCCTGCTGACAGGTATGATCCAGCACTGCCATCTCCTGGTGACTATCCTTAAAACCCTGTTCTGGGTGGGTCCTAAATACATTAACTACTGAAAACAAAGTAAACGTTTGGCTTGGAATGAGTTAACAAAACTAAACGGCCCACTTCTTTCAAAATCACAACACATCTTCGGCCAACATTCCTCAGTGAAAACAAAACTGAGGGATAGTGACCCTGCTTCAGAAGGCTTTCTGAAACTCGCAGACGAACAGAATAAGTTAGAAAAAAATGTTTCATTCAAAACTGTATGCATCAGAGCTGCGAATATATAAAAATAAACACATCATGATGTAATTCAGCAAATTACAGTGTTTCATTTAGTTGATATTGCACGTATTGACAGCTAGTTATGCCTAATATTAAAATTGACTACAAACTATTGCTGTTCCACAGTAATTATTTTTCATCACTCTTTCTGGTCCTCATTACAGTTTTTTTTTTCTTTCCTGCTCAACGTCTCAATATCCTCATGTTTATCTTTGTCTCTGGAGTAATCTAGTATAAGACCTGGTCCAACAGGGTAAAGAAGGATAGAGAGACGGAGGGAGCGAGTCCTGAGAGAGTTACGTTTCCTGCTTGCTGAGCCTGCACACACAACCTCTCTTTGTTTTCCTGGCCCCTTTTTTCCCTCGCTTTTTTCACCCCCTTCACTGTGAAAAAACACACACCAGTCTACCTCCTTCCAGGAGAAGGCCCACAATCCAGTAGGGAATGAGCAAGAGAGAAAGAGAGAGAGAGAGAGAGAGAGAGAGAGTAGGGGGAGAAAAGAGAGTGAGCAGACGAAATACGTCGTCGGAATTTGAAAAGAAAACAGCGGCAGTGGATGTTACTACTGTCTGATAGGTCCAAAAGTGCTGGAGGTGGACTGATTTCGAATCTAGCCAAGGAAAGCCCGGCAAATAGCCCAAACACTGGAGATCTGAGAGGCTCCTGCTCCTAATTGACTTATAATTTAAACTGACTCAAATGTCAGACATCTTGATTCAGAGAAGCTTACTTGCCATTTTTATGTAACAGCATTGTTAAAGGTAATGGAACTGTCTGACCACGAGCTCAGAATTTTCTCACAGTGCTTTCCCAATGTGCTCACTTTGTTCATCTCAGCTGTGCTGCTCTGGGTGTGGTGGTTCCACAGAGACCAGACTGCAGTGCGTCGAAAAACTGAGTCATTACACAACTAGCCAGCCATCTAGACTACCACCGTTCCTAAACCGTGTGCTTCGCTCAGCATTGCGTAGTTACCAAAAAAGTTTTTTATTGCCTGGTTTGTCCTGCATGTTCTATTCTAGACCTGAAGACATGATGAAATTGATCTCACAATTTAAAATGTACACTACTATGGTAAAGCATGAAAACTGTATATGATTTATAAGTCGTATTTTTATTCTACTGTTCTGTGATTCCTTTAAATGGGACATTAGTGGCTCAGTGGTAGCTTTCTCGCTTGCCATGCAGATGGCCCAGGTTCGATTCCCAGCCACTGGATGTAGTGCCGGTCCCAATACCGGATTAAAATGGGAGGGTTGCGTCAGGAAGTGCATCTGGTATAAACCTGTTCTAAGCTTGTGTGCGGATCGGCTCATCCGCTGTGGCGACCCCTTGCTGGGAGCAGCGAAAAGACCAAAAACAACTATTTCTATGATTCCTTTAAATATCAAACTAGATAAACAGATACAGTACTATGTGAAAGTGACATGCTTAGTGCAGTACTGAGGAACAGTCCTCCACAATTTCTAAAGCCCTGTTTTTGGCTCTCATTTTTGGCAAGTTTTTGTCTTTCATTTTCAGTTTAGTCCCT
Source organism: Clariallabes teugelsi (assembly GCA_030014215.1). Classification (NCBI taxonomy): domain Eukaryota; kingdom Metazoa; phylum Chordata; class Actinopteri; order Siluriformes; family Clariidae; genus Clariallabes; species Clariallabes teugelsi. The sequence goes on along the minus strand of JAQMYG010000037.1, from coordinate 7,481,943 downwards.
GTACCTGAGCAGTTTCAGAGGAATGTTTTTTGTTCGTTTAACTACACAGTGACCAATGAATCATTCAAGCATTAAAAACTTAAGACATGAACCATTGAGAAACAGGTGCAGATGATGACAGATGATGCTGCCGGTGATCAGTATACTGGTGATGCTGTATGCATTGCTTGGGACAGATGAGAGAGGAAATGAGGTTGCTGCTGGGTGTTTTTAAAAAAAAAAAATTTTAAACCAATTTTTAAATTGTATCTTTAGGTGCTTTGTAACTTCTTGCAGTAAACCATTTGTTCTCATTTATTGAATTTAAGCTACATCTTCTAATTTAATAAAAAGAAATGAGGACTGACTCACAAATCTTTCACATTAATGTATATCATATATGTAACCCACTTGTCCAAACCAAAAACACTGAACTTATGGTCACTGTTTATTTTTCTATAATGTATACATAATAAATTGTACAATTTGTGCTTAATTCATCTATTTAGCCTCTCCTTCAAAAGCATTTTGGAGCATTTTGCACCTTACACTGCATTCTTTAATGGTTAGCTGGTTAATGCTTTTTTTCTTTGTAAAAGGTTCAAAACATTTTTTTTTTTACATTTAACAGACAGCCAATGAAAACAAGATGAAAAAAAAATACAGGGATGTTGTTTTAAGTTACACAATAATTAGCTCCAACAATGTTCCAGCAGTGGCCTCTTTGTTACTGTCTAATCACCAGTCATGTTTGCACTAATGGCTCTAATGAGGGTTTTAGACGGTCCTCAGCATGGCTCAGATATGCTGCTTTTCCTTCGGTACTTATCAACAAAAACACTTTTCTGCACTTAGAAAGATACCGTTGTGCAATCAGTGTTATTACAGGCCTGACAAAGGGTTTAAGTACTACGCAGGCATGCAAGAACAAAGACACCTTAAATTTAAAATTACCAAAATGTGTTGCCAGTATTATGAATATTATTCAATTCCTTCTTTTCAGATTAGACCCATCTTTAAGCGTACTGTAACTGTTGGTCACACTGAGTCTTGAAATACCTCTTTCTACCATTAAAACATACAGGATGCACAATATATAAACCTCTTATATGGGCCGAAAAAATTATATAAAGTGGTCAAGCAAGAAAAACTGTTATACACTGTTGTATTCTCTATACTGATTAGTCAAAACATGCTTATCACAAGTTTATATTAATGTCATGTCTCATTCTGAATGTTGCTATAACAGTGACTAACACATACTGTAATACGTACTTGTATATTGGACACTTAACAGACACAGAATCTAAAATATGTGTATAAACAATTATAAACAAAGGTAATAACAGGAAATGGCTGACATTCCACAACATTAAATGTAACTATAAATAGAGTTTAAAAAAGAAACATAAAACACATTTGGAGATGCTGTGAGAAGAAAATATTTAACCTCAGTGTGACTTCAATCACTTCGCTTTGTGCTGATCCTCATTATTGATTAATATATTATTATTAATATATATTATATATATCCGATAACAACATTTTCCTATTATTTTAGTCTCAAATAATGTCACTAAAGATTTAGAATAAAACCCAGAACTTCATCAGAAATGCAAAATGTTACTTGGAGGGGGATTTTATCACTCTCATTTTCTCATTTTATTTCCAGTTTTAAGGCAAAGTTAAAGCCTGCCCCTCGCCCCCTCCCCTTAACTACTGTATATGTAACATCCCATACAAATTGCCTTGTGCAAATATTGAAATTTTTAATGTGAGACCATGCTAGGATATATAACAGAAGAGAATCACAAGAACAATTCCAATAAGAGTGCAGAATATCATGGGATAGTTTTATACTGAGAAACGCAATTTAGATCAACACACTCCAAAGAGCATTTAACAAAAATTTTAATGGTCATCTTAACAAAAATAAATAAAACAAATATAGGACCTTTAAAGATTATTTTGCTTGATGTACATAGAACCCAGTATATGCAACAAGCACACAATAATTTAGTATAGCTATATTGCATACTATATGTTTGCTTGATGATTTAGATTTATTTCGATATGTCACCTTTGTGACAATGAGAATGGCTTCATTTTTATTCTTGGAAAAATGGTTATTCCACGAATCTTCATCATCACATAATTTCATAATGAACAATTAAGGAAAAAAAGCCCAAAGCAACTTTCGAGTGCCACCTTAAAGACACAAATAATAATAATAATGATAATAATAATAATAATAATAAAGCACCATGATGCACGAACCATTGCTTTTCACCAAACCCACACAATCTAAAACTAATATTGTCTAATATATACAATCGAGGGAACACAACAGCCCATTTAACTAAGCGGTTCTGCTCTGTTATTGTGGCCGGGACTTTCAGCATTCAAAACTACACAAACGCAAACCACTCACTCAAATCATATTCCGTCCCTTTTTATTGGGGCCTATGACACCTGTCTCTCAACTCCGTATCTGTTCCTCTCAGTCACTCTCTCTCCCTCCATCTCCCTCACTGTTTGGCTTTGAGAACCAAGGCACGTGTCTTTTGTCTTGCTAATTCTCTGCCCTGTGAAAGGTCCTCGACCTGCACTTCACATTCAGGTGGAAGCTGAATGCCTGACTCAACAGCCACGCTGTCTTTATTTACACGGAACAAAAACAGCACCTGCTGCGCGCCCGGGCCGTGCCCATTGTACACACACTCAGACAGAAAGAGAGAAAGAGATGATGGAGACTGAGAGCTCATTGATCAGTTATAGCTGTATTACTCTCTACTCCTTTAACATCTGCAGGTATTGATAAGAAGATTAATGTCTTTGTGTTTAAAGCTGATGAATTACGTTGACCTGTAACTGCTGCTGAGGGTAATGAGTTGGTCTCAAGTATTAAACTAAATGAAAATTCATTAAGAAAGCATTTACGCAGAAAATGTGACATTCAGTTAGTGTGGAAAGACATTCGTACCACATTACATTTCCTGAGACTGGGTGAATTTACAGGTTGTATATACTGTAAGGTCCATGTGAACGACAATCGTCTTCAAAATTGTGTAATTACTCATAGATTATGGTGTCAATTTAAAATAGCTAATTTATTTCAATTACACACATAAATATAATGTAAATTGTGGAATAGGTTGCCAAATGTATCATATTATTGACTTGAACATGCAATTTAAACCAAATCCAAAAATTAGGAAAAGGACAAAAGTAATGGCACCATACTGTATATACTGTACAAAAGAAGGCAAATTTAATGTGGGTCTAGCTGATGTGCTATAGTACAATGGCTGAGCTGGATTACTTACAGATTTGGTGCACCACCATCACACATAGACCCCCATCACAAGTAAGATTTTATTGTATTATATAAAATAAAGTACAATAACATAGAAGACTATTGTTATGATTATTTCCGTAATATTATTGCCATGAATGCACTTTGTAAAAGGTGACTGGCAACAACAACAACAAAAAAAATCAGTCTGGCCGATGAGAAAATGTATACCCAGCTTTACAAATTAAATAATAAATAAGTCAGATGCTTTTTTAAAATCTATTTAAACATAATTTCAAGCACAACAGTAAGCTGCAAAGAGTAAAGCATGCCAGTCTATCCTACCTTCTTTGGCAGCCAGACGAGGAGACTGGTCAGTGTGAGATGGTGCATTATATGATATTGATGAGCTACCTGCAAAATATAAGAGAATAAACTATTTAAAGATATGTACCAAATGGTAGAAGGTTACTAGAAAGCCTAACATGTTTATTAATGTGTTATAACAGAGTAAGTACAGTGTAATTACTGCTCATTGGGTGGAGCTTTATGCCTGTTTAATTTCAAAATAAAACAGAGATTTGTCACAATTCCAAACTGCCACTGAGCGAATCCATCACAAACAAGATCATAATCCAAATTTAGGCATAATAAAAAAAAGCACTGTTATTGATGGACACAAAGTACAGAAATGATACTGGTGATATATTTTGGGTGTGTGCCGGGGAAAATGGGTGCCTGAAAGCGTATGTCTTATGGGGGAAGTGGAGGGGACTTTGCACACATATTTTAACCTCCAGGCCCCTCACCCCCCAACACTGCGGTGTTGAGACCCCAGAACAGGGCAGCCATTGTGTCGGGTGCGATCCCCATGCAGCAATCAAACACTGCTGCCCCAAAAGAAAAATAAACCCCCACATGGCCGTCGGCGAGAGAGAGAGAGAGAGAGAGAGAGAGAGAGAGAGCGTCAAAGGAAAGGAAAAGACAAACAGACACACAGAGAAAAACAGATCAAGTGTAACACAGACTGGTGTAAGATCTAAAGGCTAATTCACACTGAAAACATGTCTGTTTTTAGCCTTCTGTCTTTGCACACTTTCATTTACAATCCACACCAACCATATAAATATCTGTCAAAAAACAGCTTGTTCCTGCTGTTCTATCGATCTAATGACACTGTCACATTTTAATCCATTTAGAATTATGTTTAAAATGATAATTTACAATGTTATCTGTGATGGCATCCCATACAGGGTTTATCCCGACCTCTTTATCTGTCTACTGTACCTGTGATCAGCTCAGTATCCACAATGACTATGCCTAGGATACATCAGTTAATTCAATTTAATCAGCAAACAATCTACAGCATCTAAACTGCATGGATAATAGATCTGCAGGGCAAAGGAGGGTTCTGTAATTAAAACTGGCAAAACTAACAATTTCCCAACATTTTATACATGGGCAGTGTTATAAAAAACAAATAGGATATACTTGAAAACTTCAGTTTCAATTTCAGTAAAAATAATTTTGAAATTAGTTGTGTGTTCCTGTGTAATTTTTACATTTCTATTTAAATTCTATTTTATTTTGTAACTTTTATGAATTTTCAGCCTCGGTTTGTATTTAATTTTTATAGAAAATTCTGTATTAGGTTTAATGGTAATCTCTAGCTTAATATTTTCATTGTAGTTAAATCTTTCTATTTTAGGTCACAGACAGTTCACAGAAAGAATCTAATGCAAAATGAATCAACACCTAGGTATCATCACAGTAGTAGTCATTTATGATGATAATGACGACGTTGATAATGATGTGTGTATATATATATATATATATATATATATATATATATATATACACAGTACAGGCCAAACGTTTGGACACACCTTCTCATGTATCTGTCAATGTGTTTTCTTTATTTTCATGACCATTTACATCGTTAGATTCTCACTAAAGGCATCAAAACTATGAATGAACACATGTGGAGTT
>JAQMYG010000037.1:7459696-7476580 GCA_030014215.1 Clariallabes teugelsi | reverse complement strand
ATATATATATAAAATTATCAACGTCGTCATTATCATCATCAGTGACTACTACTGTACATCTGGGCAATTTACTCTAGCCAGTGCACCTAACATATTACTTGGGAGATGTGAGGAAACCTGAGAATCTGATGGAGACATCAAGGGATATGTGAAACACGACAGGGACAGTAACCAGAGCTCTAAAGGAAAAATGTATGAACGTATGAAAGTAGTTAACATATTGACACAGAATCAATAAAACAGCCAAAAGAGTCATGATTTATCTTCGAATCGGCATAAATACTGTATATTGCCATAAAGCTTTTGAGAAAATTGTTTGTTTGTGGCTTTCCTGACAACGTTCTACAGTTCATTTTCCTTTGTAGGACAAATCCCAGAAAGCTTTGATGATGTTCTTTCAGAAAAATGGCTTGATCCTTTTAACAACATGTGTGTAACAAATGATAATGATGCAATGATTTATTATTTTTTTCTTTTCAACTGATGTGTCATTTGCAGTGAACATGAAAGAATATTGTGAAGAATATTGGGTATCTACTGTAAATAGTTATCTACAGTGCATGTCTTTTACAGCAACAGAACTGTCTGCCATGTTTGCTTCGACTCCATATGTATATAGAAGAATGCCAAGACCCTTCTGCTGAGGATCTGGACACCTGCATAAGTCATCATTACTCCTCATAATACCAAATTTTGTCTTCCCCCTCTTTCTCCTTATTGCTGCTCAGAATCAGTTCTCTTTTGGCACGACTCCTTCTGCTTGGCTCTGAGACATGCAAGATATGCTCTGACACACATACTGTATACACTCGCAGTCAGAGCATTCTGTTGGTATTTATTTCCATCGAATCACAGATACAAGGAACACACACTCATTCGAGGATAACACAGATACAAGGAACACACACACGGATTACAGAGAAATGTGCTAATTTTCACAATCACCAACAGCTGGTTAGCATTAGTAGGCAGATCAATAAAATCAACAAGCGCAAAAAATAGAAAAAGAGGGAGAAAAAAAAAGAAAAACAGAAAGAGTAAAGCTGCACACATGTTTATGGGTTGTGTAAACTTCCAAGGCCTTAGAATGCTGGACACTGGGTTTGTCTCAGCAGTGTGTCCTTTCTGTTACTACTGTCGCAGAGTGTGTAAAAAATTCAATCTCACACTCTCTCTCTCTCTCTCTCTCTCTCTCTCTCACACACACACACTCACTAACACTGTTTTGTCTGCCGATTGTTCTAAAGAAGCTGATACAATGCTAGCGGTTCACCTCCGCTCCACTCTTGGCTGTAATTTAAACAAATTCTCAAATTGCAGCCAAATTGAAAGCACATTGGTGAGTGGGCGGCAATCGCGCACAAAAATCTGGATAAGTGACCGACGGCGAAACCAAAATAATGCAGGAGCAGGCCACGCTACTTTACTCCAATATGCACTAGCAGCCTGCAGCGTCGGTGCATGCGGCAAGAGATTCAATCTACTTTCCATGAGATCCAGATTCGAGTCAAGGCCTGGTGATGGAGCACATGTTTAGATTTCCTGTCTGCATCTGACTGTATCTGGCGCTCTGTTTAGACCAACGTATGTACGCATGTACACTTTCTTGAGTCTCAATATTCGAATTTGTGTGCGTGTCTGCTAAGCACAAAGATGTCTGTGTATGTGTGTGTGTGTGTCTCTGTGTGAGTCAGCAGCAGCAAAGCTGTTCGAGCAGTGTGGCCTGAGGCTGGAGGACTGGTGACCTTACCCTGCTCTGTTGTGTATAAGCCTAATGGCATGCTGGAATGTTAATCGGACTTTCAATAAATAGAACTAAACACATACAGATTTGTGTAAAGAATAATTATACAGTGTGCCGTCAGCTTTAGGAGACACCTTACAGACTGCGCAAGTGTAGTATGAGGGAAACCAGAACGTTCTGGACAGATTCCTTATTTGTCTGTGATTGTGTTTGTTTGTGTTTCCAGCGGAAAAAAAAAAAGATTAGCTTATGTTCCATATCTCAGGGGTCTGAGAGTCAGCCGCACCCTGGTAAATATATACACACACTCACAATCATCCCTACACTATCAACAGCGATCTCGGATCACACTCGAACATAACTAGAAGCAACACAATGCGCATTTCTCAAACAGTGTACACACACTGTAACAGACAACGCCACTATGCTCCTGTCTAGTAAATAAAGCTAACCGAAAATTTCGGTGCAGGTTTGTCTTTTTTTATTTCTTATGTTTTTTTGTTCTTTTTTGCTCAGGAGTCCAGCCAGGGCGATTGAAATTGCCAAGCGGTGGATTCTGAATCATTTCTTCACTTTCCAAAGTACACACAGGCAAAATCAAAAGCAGTTTCAGGCAGATCCACAATGGCCCACACTTAAGCTGTGGCTCAGATCTGCAGCAACCGTCCTTAATGAAAACTCCAAACGGCAGGCTCTCCTGAGAAAGGAAAAAAAGCATCCAGAAAATGCTCTGCCCTGCAGCTCACAATGCCTCCGTTATGCTCTCGATCCATACGCAGGCCCTCGGCTCAGCTAGCCGCACAAAAAGTGTTGACACCCACGGAATTAAGTTCCCATTACCTCACGCTGCTGATTCTATTGGCCTGTTTTATTTTTCCTCCTTTTTTTTTTTTTTAGAACGGCTGCTTTTAAGCACCAGGACTCCACCCGCCTTGGTGCTGAGCTGCTGTCATAATGTTGGGATGGGCCAGCTGTTTCTCTCATCCCATTTTGGTCCAACACCACTGGGGCCTGACCTATTAGAGGATGCTCGGCTAACACTCAGGATGCTTGCTCTGCCTTTTTTTTTTTTTTTTTTTTTTACAGTAATCTGTACCCTGTGCTTTCATCTGACCTCAACAGCCAAAGCGATCAGATCGAACGTCTGGACCATAACCTCAAGCGACTTCCCCAACTTGGTCCAGATGACAGCACATGTACAGATGCACCACCTCGGCAATGTGCTGCTCATAGATTACATTGACCAGTCGGGGTTGGGGGTGAAAGCCGCCAGAGGAGCTCCGCCAAAACATGAAGCGCTATAATGTAAGAAAGCCCCTGGAAGAGAAATGAGGCAGACTCCCTCCGTTGTAAATTAGGGATAAACTTTACCGTGCAGTACGGAGACAGGGGCCTTGCCTGGCAGGCTCCTGAGGCCATGCACCTGGATCTAGTCTAGGCCTGCCCATGGCTGAGGGCACACAGAAGGGGAGTAAATTTGGTTGGGATAGTTATCAAAATTCTTCATGGTTGCGGCAGCTCTGCCAAGCAAAACGTGGCTGTCCTGAGGAGTTATGGGGATGAGAACAGCCAGGAATGGCCACTAGGCTGAAAACTATTAAATGGAAGAATGGCGCTCTAACTACATGGTCTAACGTGCTAAATCAGTCTTTTATGTCTGATTCCACTACACTGCGGTTTAGATTAATCAGAGAAAACCTGCGTATAGTTTAAATTTGTGGTTGCCATGTTCTGGCACTAATTCAAATTGCTATGCCTTATCTTGTAGAAAAGAAATTCATCCATGCCTTAAAAAAAAAAGATACTGTTATAAACTCCTGTACAGGGTCGCAGGATGCCTGGAACTCATACTTGGGACTTGAGGCGCAGGGCAGCGTACACCCTGGACATGTACTAGTGCTAGTTTATTGCAGGACACACGTGCTCACACATGCACTCACTCACTACGGGAAATTTGCAAATGCCAATTAGCCTAATCTGCATGTCTTTGGACTGTGGAAGGAAACTGGGGTACCTAGGGAAACCCACCAAGCACGGGGAGAACATTCAAACTCCATACACAAAGACCCGAGGTGGGAATAAACTTCACCCCTAGCCCTAAAATATCACATTCTTTTAAGACAGCAATTGAGAAACCATGTTCGGAAACATAATTATTCTGGCCAAATTTTGTTTATTGCTATTCCTTCATCCAAGAACTCAAATCACTGCCAAACACTGTACAATTATAACTTTATTACTTATGTAGCTTGGTTTCTCAACACCCCATTAATTCTTACTTGCTTTGCTTTAAATGTCTCCTGGGACTATTTGTAATCATTTGACTCTGGGAAAACGATTTAGCAGGTGACAGTATTGTAAATTGACATCAGTGTCTATGCTCTTTCCACAAGCCAAACAATTATTTAGCCTCTATTCTGGCAGAAATGTGAGCTTCATTGAACCAGGACATTTGATATCAGCATTAGATTTTCTTTTCTTTTCTATCAGTGCTGTTTTCTATTAGACATCTCTAGCAATGTGCTCCTGAGTTCAAAGCGGCGCTTTAATGTTCAGGCTTCTATTGTATTTCGAGTGGTTAGCGATTTCACATGGCAGGCATTATATCTGACCACAAGCCCTGTCACACTCGCTCAGAAATGACAACATATCAGCTAATGCCCAATATGTTGTACTGGAAAACCTAAACTGTATTCCTTGGTGTTTCATGGTATTTCATTTCCAAACAAGATGCACGAAAAGGACCAGAGTAAATAGTGATATAAAAGAATATGAATAATAATAAAATCAAAATGCAGTATTTACGTATGAGAATTTGTTCCTAAAAACGTCAACTATAATTATAAAGAATTTCCTTTTCTTATGTCCTCCACAACAATCAGCTCAACACACTCAGTTCTGTTTGACTTTACACTTCTCCACCCGAATGTTGTAATGATTTATGGGTTTCCTTTTGAGCTTTAAGGTTTCTTCCTCTTGTTATCTCAAGGGGATCGTCCTTGACACTGTCACCTCTGCTCATTAAATCTATATCCAGTTTTCTCTAAAGCTTCTTTTTGACAACAGTGCTTTATAAATGAAATTGAATTTTGAAAAACAGGCATGGAGTGAAATGTGTCTACAGGTAGACACTATTAATCACAAAGTACCAGAGACACACTTACTTTCCCTGAGGTAATTAAGATGTGAGAGCAGGACTTCGGCATTGTAGACAGTGGTGAGTCTCAGGAAATCCTCTTTGCTCATCTTACACAGTTCCTTGCCGTCCGTGTTTTGGAACATGGCCGTGTCGATTTCCAGGAGGCCATACTCTTTTACAGCCCAGTCGAGCCACTGCCGTACATGATCGGGGGACCACAGGGAAGGATCTGGAAAAAAAAATGAGGTTGAAAATCACTGCTGTATATTTTATACTTTCTCTTTAAAATTAAACCCATAAGCTAGAGCTAGCAACCAGAAAACGTGCACACTCATGCTAATTCAGGTAAACACTCTATGCAGCTTACAAATGCCCATGAATAGAGTTACTTTGATTGACAGGGAGGATTCCTTCCCATCCAGAAAACAGTGACAAAGTAGGAAGCATCAGTAGAATTCATTTCTGCCTAATTACATCTCCTTTTCCACCACCTCAAAGCCATTCATTTTTATTAATTTCAATGCCTTGCAAAAAAAAAATTATTCTATGTTTAGGGTTCTGTAAAACAAAACTTTGTTCTTCCATACTTCCAATACAGCTGACTTTAAATATCAAACTGATCCGTTTTTTGTTGCATAACTGCAGCATTTATCAGTATTTCCTAAGCAGTTACTGAAGAAAAATGTATGAATGGTCTTCAGCCATAGTCGTATGACAGCAGGCACGTACTCAAGGGTTTATCACCCAGTATCATGAAGCGCTGATTCATGCTCTAACCTCAGAATAAGATTATCATTATCATCCCGAGAACACTATACTGTATATACCCTGCATATTCTCTGCAGTCTTATTAAAAAGCCCTGAAATCCAGGCATGCGCTCTGTGACTTTTTGGTACTGTACCTGCCGGGACGATGACTCTCCTCTCGTTTGTGGTCATGTTCGGTGGTGGGGCAGTCTTCTCATCCATGTAGCCTCCGTAACCCATCTGTGACGTGTCTGAGCTGCTTACCAGCTTATTGCATTTCCCCACGCTGCAGTCCACTGGGGATTCTCTGGAATATGACATTACGTGATTAGAGAAGGATATTTTCATAAGTTAAGTTACTTAAGTGTCTACTGGATATAAATCACTACTACAGGGCAATCCATTCTTGTTGGATTTTCTTTGCATTTGCACAGCACATCATTATTGGGCCGCACTTTTGACAAGTAGGAAATCTTGTTTTAATCAACGGTGCCAATAAATGTACTGTATGAATGACTGTGACAGTACCTGGTTCCGTTGAGGTGGTCGTATTCACGTTTCACGCTAATGCGGGCGGGTTGATTGATCCACTCCTGCTGAGGCGGGATGGGATTGATCTTATGTTGCTGTCCGTAATCCTGTGTGCTGGATGCTGTCATGTCTGTTTTGGGAAGCGGGGCAGCAGCAGCGTAGGGAGGCTCGAACAGAGACTGGTCTTCACTCACCACTGATAGCGCCTCCTGGAGGAAGCAACAGAAAGCCTTAGGTGAATCATGAATTGCATTCAATCGTTTCATGAAAATAGTTAAACATACATCAATCACACAGACGCCTTTTGTTGCTGCTGGATGTAGAAGATTAATTCCAATATTCCTAAGACGAGATGATTACTTATGAGCAAGTTAATAATTTCTTCAGAATATTTCAACACTTATTAAGTAGCATTTGGATCGTGCTCAGTAACAGATTTTGCAGAATGCCTAGATGAAAGTGGGATTTAAAAAACTGGAAAAGCAACATCGGTTACAGAATGTAATCTTGCCTCTTTGTCCTGTTCATGACTGAAACACAAGCAGGTTGTAAAGTCAAAACAGATCCGCAGTAACTAGTCTGAGGTCGCTTCTACGTTTGACCTCGTTGCAGGAGCTCAGCTGGGGTGATGTAGCTTTATTAAAAAAAACAAACCAAGTAGACATGCCTTTACATAGACTCACAGTGTCTACATGAGTGGGTGCTCATAGTGCTTTTATTCTACCCTTCAACATTATTGCTAATAATCCTTTTTATTCAGTCATACAAGAGCGTTCATGTTTCATTCACATCTTTCAATGACTCCCCCTCTATTCCCTCACTTTTTTTTTTTCTATTTTCCTTTTTCTAAACTTTGTTCCTGTGTAAGCCAACACAATAGAACAGATTTCCTTCTGCTCCATTCAAACACTTGCCAAGACCTGCACCTGTTAATGCCAGGCCCTGGCACTGTACTTACTCACTGTATGTTATAAGAAAACTAAATGAGGGACTATAAATAATCTCTACGTTTCTGATCTTCCAAATAATGATTATGCATGACACCAAGACAGACTCTTCCCTGATGACGATGACGTCAATCCAATATTATTTTAAACCTGTGCATGATATATTTGCTTTCAGGCCGCTTTCCTTGGATTCAGTTGAATGCATCCATGCCACACTAAAACGAGCTAATCTTAATCTAACCAACCCAGAGTCGCCAGGTTAAAACAGCCTGCTATCATCACTTCAGAGCAGGCTTCTCACATAATCATGCAGTATGTATTCAGGAGCCCTCTTTATTCGCTTTTTCAGCTTCTTGACAGGCGCCGTAATTTTGACTGGCAGAGCCAACACAGCATCTGTGGACACTATCAGAGGGACCCACAGCAGTGGAGCTGGTAAAGGATAAGTATGACACAGTGAAAGAATGCTACGATGGTGCCAGATAAGGACCATTCTGACTGCTGTGCACTACTTACGCTGAGACATATCAGACTGCACCATATAATTCATGATTGGCAGTCAGGCTTTCCCAAGATTACAGAGGGGTTTTAAAAATAGGAAAATCTAATTCCACACACACACACACACACACACACACACACACACACATAGACACATGCACACACAATGTACTGTTGGCAAAAGGCAGCATTCCTACATTTATACAGACGGGTGATCTCAGCAAGGCTGGGGCATGGAACCAAGGCTTTTATTACAACAGGGTTAAAACGCTCACAAAAGTGGCATTTTCTCCAGACCATAAATTAGCTATGCCTACATAGCCCGATTCATCCACGCAGAACCGCAGGACTTCTGCTTCAGAATCTGACTGCCGGGAGCACCCACAGCATTTCTTTTCACAACTGGAGGCTCAGACAGGAAGAAAGGCCAGGTTCGAATTTTCACCCAAGACTGACAGTCTGGGTAATTCCTGTGTCGGAGGAGAGCTTAAGTGTGGGGTATGTCTGGACTCAGCCAGATGCATCATGACATTATGCTGGGATGGGCTCGTTCCCATTCTGAGCTATGCAAGGTACAGAGTTCGTTCCATTGTGTTTAAGGAGGAAAAGGAAACCTGACAGGAAACCAGATTGTGTAGAACAGGAAACCCCCAGTGGCAGAGACACAGCCAGCCCCCCCCCCCCTCGCCCCCTATGGTGGGTAATGCTGTATGGGCCTACAGTTGATACTTAAATACTTAATACTCAAAAATGGTGCTCTAGTTATGCGGCAAATATGGTAAAGATATATGGTTTAAGTTTAATTACTTAAATGTTCTTAACAATGACAACAACAACAATAATAATAATAATAATAATAATAATTTTGTAGAATTTTATATTAGAAAATCTAGACATTTTTAAATGCATCCAAAAAAAAAAAAGGATCATAAACCTTCCTTCAAGTCACATGAAAAATTACGACTCGAGACAAAATATAAAAGGTAAAATCTCTAAATATTCAAAGACCCTTCAAACACACTCTCGCCACACCCAAAAACCACTAATATGACCACAAAGGTGGGAAGTCAGACAGCACACATGGATAGACTTTCCTAAACGTATTCCCTTTTTAATTGAAAACTGAATATGGTCAAATCCAGTGCATTTAACACTGTTTTCATTTTATCCAGCAGGGCATTGTTTTGAAATACCCTAAACAATAATAATAATAATAATAATAATAAACTATAATAATCTAAATAGCTTATCGTGAATAACGTGAGAAATCATTCGATTATTTGAGTGCATTATGTGAATGCAATAAATGTTAGAACAGAGTCAGTGGTTGTTGTTTTCTCACCTTCTCTTGGGCTTACTGTCACCAATGAAGGTGTTATAAAAAAAAAAGTTATGTATTCACTTTTTAAAAATTTATAAACAATAACACGGTCAAGAAATAAAGCAGTCTTGAGTTTCTCCAATTAATAGCCTAACAATATCAATTAAAACCATCTGTTGCGCTGGCTGTAGTGGGTGGGCTGGTTGTTTGAGGAGCCCGGGCTCTGCGCCACATATGGAACCTCCGTTATATGATTTATAGAAAACACTAGCGGCGCAATCCCACACAACCTCCACGCAACCTCACCAGCCGATTAAACACCACTGCATAATGCGAGTCCAAGATGTAACAGGATCAATATGTAGTTTTTAAACAAACAAACAAACAAATAAAAAACAGTCATCCAGAATGCGACTTATTCCTTAATCCCAGACGCGCGTCTGCATACACTTTCTTTTTGCGTGTGCTTGTGGATTCCATCTGAAAGTCGCGTATCGTCCTCTTTCCTTCTCGAACAACATTTTGGCGAAAAGGAAAAGGAAACCCGGAGGAAGAAAAAAAAAACCCGTAGGAAATCTGGTCGCCTGCGATCGGACGCGGTTTTACGCAGAAGTTTTGGCGAGCCGAAAGAAGAGCGCGCAGTCCGGCGCAGTCCGCCTACACGAACCCGCGACCCATCCTCCGGCCTTACCTTAATAGTTCCGTCCATTTTGTGGAAAGACCGGTCGAACCCGACGATATCCCGCACATGACACGCGCCTGAACGACTTCCAAGCCCCGGTACGCGGCAGAGACACTTCAACCCGATGGGGTTATGCTTTTCCCCCCTCTACATTTGGGAAATGAAGTCACTCTCGCGCTCGAGAAGGAAAGCCGTGTGCGCGTGTGTGTGTGCGCGAGCGCGCGCGCGTGTGTGTGTGTGTGTCATTGCTAGCCCTGCCTTCAAGCCCTTCATCGCAGCCCCGAAAAGCAGGATATTGTCCCGAGGAGATAAGACACGAACACAATAGAGTTTCTTTCCTCTGCAAAAAAAAGAGATGTTTTTGGCTGGGAAATATTTACAGGATGGACGCCAGCTCTTTCTTTATACGTCTGACGCATTTTAAGCAACACACCAGTCTCAGTGGGAAAAAAATGTGTTATTGCAATAACACCAAACCTTTGGATTGTATATACATATATATACCCTACGAAACGGTGTGCTTTAGGAGAAGCCCTGGAGAGTTGAAAAGAAAAATCTTTCTATGCAAAAAGGTTATTTGATGCACAGAACTCAATATGCCAACTCGATATACCAGCAATCCACACCGCATGCAATTCTAGAATTTCTTCACTATTTTTCTCTGCGCAGATATCCACCTCCTGTGCGCAAAAAAAGATTTAAAAAAAAAAAAAAAAAAAGTGTCTACCTGCGCCCGGGCAGCAATGCTCGCTTCCCTCAGTGCGCAGAGTATAGGGCACCGCGTATCCCGGAGATGTCCAGAGATGTTTAGAGTTTTTTTTTTTTTTTTTTAAGAGAGAAAATCCTGAAAGCAGCAGGGGCGGCGCGCGCGCGGTGTTCGGACCCGTCACCGCTGCGGTCTGCGCTGCACGTGCGCGCGGAGGCGACTGCAAAATGCAACTGCAACTGCGTATTTCCACACGTTCTGCAGACGCATACGCACACGCACACGCATGATGACTGACAGGCTACCAGGTTTATTTTCATTTCTGACACGATTATAGTGTTTGCAGCATATGGTTTAAATATTGTCTACAGGGTTTTTTTTTTTTAGTCACTACATTTTAAAGGTTAAAGGCAACAGCTAAATAAAATTAAAAGTGAATAATTCAATATGTTCTCAAATCAATGTTATAATGCTTATATTCTCTTCAAAGCACCCCCCCCCCCCACCCATACACACACACACACACACACGTACACGTGCATTCTTTTTTTCTTGTGCTTTCTTTTCATCAATTACACCAATTTATTACCAATCAGATTGAAGACAGAGTCGCAGATCGTGACCAGACCCCGAACCTCCAGACTTAAACCCGCCCCCACACACACCTCAAACCCCCAACCAACCACCGTGCCCGAGGGAGCAAGCCTGTCTGGGTTGAATGGCCTGTCTGCTCACGACTTGGGGGTCTGGGGGGAAAGAGAGAGCTCCCCTAGAGACCAGCACATCTGGATCCTGCTAGGGGTCAAGGCTTCCCCCTGCCTTGGGGCCTATGCAGCTCGCCCTAATTAAGGGAGACACCTTGTTTAACCATTTAGAGTCAAGGCGCCTACAATGGTCTCAGTGAACAAAACAGCACTGTTTTTAGTTTTCTTCAGATAAACCACCTTTCTTCCCCCTTTTATCCAGACCCATCTCTTTTTTTGGCAAATGTCAGTTTCAGTTGGGGTACAGCCACTAAAACCCATAGTTTACGCCCCCCCCCCCCCCCACGTCATTGCTCTTTGATTGTGATAGATAGTACATAATTGTGATAGATTTTGGTAGTCAAGGTTAAAGACTGTCACTTATCAGAGTATCAGATAAATGACACATGCATCTGTGCAGTGTTCAGTGACCTTTTAATTAAAACAAAATTATATCTGAGCTCACAGACAAAGTTCTGCCAGATGGTCTTTAATAAAAGTACACCAAAGTAGGAATGCCCCTCTATACACTCTCAGAAAAAAAGAAAGAAAAACACAGGAATCTTCACATGGAAATATAAAAATAATGCAACTTTATAAAGATATAAGGTATATAAATGTAAAAACTGTATTTACCCAAAACTTTAAAAGTACACTTTGTGCACCAAAGAGCAAAAGGTATTCTTTTGATGAAACCAAATGAACAACATGGAAATATACAGTTTGGTAACTTTTCTTTTTCTATAAGTGAAAACAAAGATACCCTAAGCAATCACTCACTCACACGGTTACAGAAAAAAAAAGTATATATACATGTATATATAGTTCAGATTGTACTTTAGATGAAAAAAGCTAATTTACATATAAATATCACTGTATGAACAACAATGCAATCTATTTCATGTGGGAATGAACACGAAACATAATCCTCCACTGAGGTGAAAAATAAAAGAGAAAACTGTGGATTTCACCTTTGTTCAAAATACTCAGTGAGTGACTCAATTCAAGACTCAATTTCAAGACTTAAAAAAAAACTAGAAGGTTTGATTTCAAGCATAATCACATTTATGTAGTTCAGTCATAAATCCTGATCTTTGTAGGGCATGGCTCCCAGCATGCCACTTGCCGAGCGGTAACAAACATGTCTTGTGGGCCAGTAAACAGATGCATGACCCGTTACATAGCAAGGCGCAAAACATCTGGCACAGAGTCCCAGTCTGACAGCCAGCCATTCCCTCCAACCACAAACTGTGGGGAGAACTGGGATGTGCTACACCATTGGAAAAGCACTGAAGTGGGAAGGATTCTTCGATCAGGGATGACGTTTGGAAATGGTTACTGCTAGACACCCACAAGCACTGAGCACACAACCTTGAGTGACACAGCATGAGCATGAACATCTGTATAACAAACGGACTGCTTTTCTTTAAAGCCTACAACAATGATATAATTGTATAACTACACTTGCTTTATCTTCTTCTTAATTCATTCATTCATTAATTACACATGCCATTGCATGTCTACAATTTACCAGTGTAATAAATACTGGAATTTTCTATTCTGATTATTGAAAAGTTTTGCTTCATCTCCTCTTGCAGCTTTGACACCAATTCCAGTTGTTACTCAAATCACAGGTTTATATATTAACACTCATTCTACAGCAACAAAATGGCAGATCCTCCACACTTAAAATTTATTTGTAAAATGACAAACATGCTAATATTTAACAAATAAAAGTATATTTTATGTGCATGGACGTGTTTGTACATTCATGGAAGGATTCTCCAGTTTCAGTGCTTTATAACAGTTTTCCAACAATTCTCCAGGACAAAGAACTTAGTTGCACTTTCCGTTTTCTAAGTGACAAGCTGGTGAAGGAAGGACTGTTTATAGCTGCTATAATATAATGATAACAGTAACTAACTTGTCTCCCAGACATTCCAAAACATTAACTGTGACGATGAGTGGATAAAACTTATGACATTCTGTTTATTAATAAAGAAAAAAAATAATTGTTCCCAAATCACTGTGGTATTAGAGAGATTGATTCTTTTCCTATAATAGCACATCCCCGGGTGTTTTTTCCTAACCTATTTATTTAGGGTAATTACAAACTGTGCTCCTACTGCCTTACTCTTTCTGCAAAGAGAGAGAGAGAGACCCTGAATTAAGGTTTTTGTGACAAACGTTTCAGCTATATTATCTTAACCGTGACGCTGCCCCTGAAGATCGTGTTTCTCAGATTGTTCATTAGGCTTCAAACTTCCAGTCTCACGCAAAGAGAGAGAGAGAGAGAGAGAGAGAGAGTTCAGACTGCTGCACATAAGCGCAAACTGTCTGGCCCCCTTGCTCGGGGCTATAATTAATTTGAGATTTATTTTTATTGGAAAGCTCGAGTCTCGCCTGGCCTTAACCAAACAAAACCGCAGCTACGCAGTGGCTTCGGTCGAATGGAGACGAATATTTCTCTAACACTGCTCTTCAACCGCGCCTGGGCCACATTCGCCTCGGTGCAGGCCTGCTGTACTCACTTACAGCTCAGGCATCAGCAGTGTAATGCACAGGAAAGCACTCTGAGTTTACCAAAAACAGCATTTTTAAGGGTGATATGCAAACTTCAACAAAATAGTGCTCTAAAAAAAATTGCTTTCTTTTAGGTTAGTTGGGTCTGCAAATGTCAATACAGTGAAAGTTTACCAAAAAAAATTTTTTTTATTATAATTTCTTTTGGTAGGGAGGCACAGGGGGGTAAATAAGAATCTCTCTAATTGAATAATCCAGAATAAAATATTTTGGTCAAATTATCCAGTCCAGTCCTTAACCAAATCCCTATTAATTTATTATGTAAAATTTTTATTACTGAGAATGGAGGTGTGCCAAACGGATTAGACGTGATTACCTTCTGTTTATTTCACTCAACTGCTTTTAAGTGCATGAACTGTCTCTATGCATCTATATTCACAGCTCGGTTCTGCTTCAAAAGAACTGATCTAATGGCACCCGATTAGCTAATGTTTATCCAGGCCCTTCATTCAGTGCTATTTTGTTATTAAGTCCGAATGGGGGAAAGCTGGATTAAGAAAGTAAAAATTTTCCTCCAACATTTCAATTTCTCAAACAAATGGCAGACTGTTCGTGGCACTCTGGCCTTTTGCACACTGTGAAACGGAGCAACACAAACGCGGCGTCTGCATGAAAAGATCCCTTATGCAAAGGGGGCAATAAGTCTCCGTACCATAACAAGTGGGACCTGGAAAGTATGCTGATTGTAAAGATATAATGAATGACTTTGCCAGGCCTGATATTTCATTTTCATGGCGCACGTGAGCGCCCAGAGCTTTTTTGATATATGAGGCTTATTGCATAGTGTAGTGCTACTTCTGTCATAAATACAACTTTTAAAAAAAGGCACTGCGCCTTTTTGAACCTAAGAAAATGAACAACAATGACAGGAACCTTTCAGGAATGCATTGACCAAATACTCAAGCTATAAGCTATAGGCTACAGGCTATACAATGGCTTTAGTCAACAAAAAACAGAGATCTTCGTGAAGTGTAAACAGTGGCGCTTCCAGGAGGAACCTGCTACATTTCTGATCTGAACAACATCAGGTCAAGTTCATCTCTGCACTTGCTTTCTACATACAGAGCTGTCATTTCATCAGCGTTTCGAGCTTTTGCAATGTGACAGCCAGATGTGTTCCATTGCTAATGTTTGCATCTTCAGAAGAACAGGAAAGTGAAAACCCACAGTGTGTCAAATGAAATAACATTACATGAAATGACCTAAGAATAGGTCAGACCTCTTTCTCTTTTAGTCAGTGCAATCATAAAACTTCCTTTGGTGTCAAGAATGAAGAGATGCGCTGCACTAGAACACTGGTGTACAGGTGGAGCTGATATTTTTTTGGATAGAGTCCAAGCCACATCATTCAGTAAAGCTGCACCTAATACATATATAAAGGCACAGGCTTTAATTAGGCTCTGTGACTACAATGATGTCTTACCTTGACGTATGACGAAGTGTCAGGGACAGTCTGAAACATTGTCATTGGACAAAGGGCCAAAAATGGGTGACTCCCCTCTTCACAGCCCCTGTTGAAATAATAATAATAATAATAATAATAATAATGTGCTGATAGCATTTTATTGAATTGTAGGCAATACATTAGAGTATGTAATTAAGAACACTACACATATCTAGTCATGTACTGTATGTAGTGTACGTAATTACACAGAATGCAAAGACAGAGTACACAACCCTTAATCATTAACATTTGTAATATGTGAGACCTGAGTCACACGGCACTAATAATAATAATAATTATTATTATTATTATTAGTAGTAGTAGTAGTAGTATTTCTCTTTTTGCCATACCTTTAACAGAATCTGACTTGCACATATGCTTCTAGACTTTACTATACATTCATTTATTTTTTCTCCACTAAAATCCCTCCACATACCTGTATCTCCTCACAGAGAGGCATGAATTGAAATGTTTTTCTTCCTGCTTTGACTATTATCAGCTTGGTGGGTTTATAGTGGGCAACAAAATGCATAAAAACTTCACAAATCTTGTGCTCTTTTCTGTTCAAAATTAAAAATATCACTTGAATATTTTATTTCAAGGAAGTTGGCTCACATTTGAGCAAATTATTATTAAATTATTATTATTATTAATATTATTATTATTTAGTATTAACTCCAGTCATAATATATACTTTCTCATTTTAATGAAAAAGTCAGATGGCAAAAAAGAGAGGCCCTGCCTCCCATGGCCTTCCTCCTGCACATGCTGAAACACTTTTCTCTCTAATAAGTGCAGCTTACAAAGTCCCGGGTGAAAGGGCAGCTCAGGGCCGGTGGCTTCTGCGTTCCGTTCAGTGCGCAATTACAGCCACTATAGTGCTATTAAAGCAACTGCATCAGTACAAGAGCACAACGCAAACAACAGGAAACTGTCCTCACAATGACACTGTGTGAACTTCATTTTAAAGGATATGCTATACATCAACAACACAAGAAGCAACCACCAGACATTACACGCAGGACGGGCTGGATGCACTAAGTAGCAGGGTTTAGTTAAGAGATTGAGGGAAGTGTTTCTAATGGCTGGAAAGCAAGCACGTATGTGGAAATAATGGTGGACAAATTTAAGGCTCGTGCAAACTCATCTAAATATAGCCTAGCCCTAAGTTCTGGAAAGGGAGGTCAGAACAACAATAAATAAATAAATAAAGGAAGGAAGTCTATTTGTTTAACAGTGGGAAAGAGAACAAAACAAATAAACACACACGAACAAACAAACAAACAAACAAACAAACTAACTAAGAACTATTGTTAGTTAATTAATGAACAAACAAAAACAGTTAAACAACATGCAAATGAACAAACATGCAAAGAAAAAAATGAATGAATAGATAGATAGATAGATAGATAGATAGATAGATAGATAGATAGAACATTAAAACTTAATCAAACGTGAAGTGGAAATACAATAAACAAAACAAACAAAAATACTTTTTGTTAGTTTATGAAAAAAGCAAACAAACGAATATGCAAAAAATAGATAGATAGATAGATAGATAGATAGATAGATAGATAGATAGATAGAACCAAACAAAACATTAAAACTTAATCAAAGGCAAAATACAAGAAGGAATCAAATAAAACACTCTTTTTTAGATAGTTATGGAAACAAAATAGCAAGAAAACAAATAAACATGCAAACAAATAGATGATATATATAGATAGATAGATAGATAGATAGATAGATAGATAGATAATGAGTAAATAACTATCTGCTTTTGCAATGACAAACTC
>JAQMYG010000037.1:7421769-7434308 GCA_030014215.1 Clariallabes teugelsi | reverse complement strand
CCCGGGGGGGGGGGGGGGGGGGGAATAACTGCTGAAGTGAGTTATGAGCGGCGCGCGCGCTAATTGGCCGAAGGGCGGGAGCGCGCGCGCACTGAGCGCTCTTTATCCCTCTGTTCCCAAAAGACGCGGCGCGCGCTCTTCAACGCCAGGTAGAACGCACGAGCGCACTGAGTCGATCAGATCCAGGAGTTTTTATTCTCACCTTAAGCACGGTAAGGAGAGGGGTCTGTTTTCACTGTTTTTATGAAGTTGGTAGTGTTTTCATGTGTGTTATTACGCTGAGAGAAAGAGACAGCGGGGATTTACCGGGGAGGGTTTAATGGGCAAGTGGCGCTGGAGTCGGAGTGCATGCAAACTTGGGTCTGAGACATGCAAACGATCCTGGGCTTGGGTGTTAAAATAGCTATATTATTGCTAAATATTGATATTAATATGCAATTTCATGCAAATACACTGATAATGCTACCAGGTTTGTTTTGCATTAGTTTATGTTGCTTATTTATTTATCTATCTATCTATAATAATAATAATAATAATAATAATAATAATCACACCTTCTGATCTAATTATTATGATGGAGATTTTCACATGAATGAGGTTACTTTATAATAATAATAATAATGATAATAATAATATCTTATGATCTAATTATTATGATTGTCATGGTTATTTCACATTAATGAGTTTGCTTTTCTTTACAAAATACCCACATGAAAGTCAACATATACCTACTTTTAATATGCACTCTTCTAATTGCCTGTAATCTGTACATTTATAATCATACTTACCAACACAGCCAGGGAGATTGTTGATCGTTTGTTTTGCACTCAGTTCAGGATCAGTTTTCTGAAAGAACATCCTTTATTTAGTCTGAGATGACTGAATACCAGGGCAACCTCTAGATGACCCAAGTGTTAAAGTCACCTCAAAACTTGTCTAGGAGTTACATAGGTAGAATCCTTAAGCAGTTCAAGATGTTCACACACACACACACACACACACACACACACACAAGTAAGGAATCACCTAAAGCAGCAGAATCTGTGTGTGTGTGTGTGTGTGTGTGCATCCCAACCTCCCTCCACAAACAGAACCCTCACAGCTGGGTTCCAGCCCTCTCGGCTAATGCCTCCACCAGTAAACAGTGATAAAGGGATGGCAAGGGATGAGTAGAGGGAGGGAGGAAAGGAAAACCAAAGACAGGGCTGGACATACAGGAGGCGCTCAAGTGTGGACTCAAAGCTATTAAAACTTTTTTTACGGTTTCTGACACGTTTACTGGTTACTGGTTCAGAGCTGTGAGCTGTGCAGTGAGGTAATTAAAGTTCAAAGCAATTTCGTGCAATTAATTAATTAATTAACATTGACAAGTGCATAGAGTGCATTATAGTTAGACATTTGACAACAGGGTAGTATAAGATGTATTGAAAGCAGTGCGTATAAAATTATTTTTATTTGGGGAGCAAGATGATACTGCATTGTATTGTATATCAGAAATTATGTGCTGCTGTGTTCATACTGAGAAAAACTTGCAACATATTCTGCTATCTAACAGCTTAATCTATAAGCCATGAGTTCCCTGGCTACCTTATTATTATTATTATTATTAGTTTAATGGCAGAATGCCATTTTTTATGATGCTGGTACTGAAATCTTGTCTATCACATGATAATTAATCAATTTTCTTTCTTTAGACAGGACTAAAGAAATAAATACTAGACAACATATTTAGCCAAATTCATGAGCAGAAAACAGCATAAAATTAAAATATAATTAAAAGTAAATCTATATCCATAAAAACAAACAAACAATATAATCAATTTTCTTCATGTGTAAATTTGAATTGTTCCCCCTCAAAAAAATCTTTTCCAGATCCAATTGTTATCTTTTCCATTTTTTTTCCATTTCCGTTCAATCTGTTTTCTCTGATATCCAAGCTCCAGTAAATTTTTTTTTGCAGATTGTGGACTGACATCAGTCATTGTATTAATTGTATTAATGCCATCTCCAGTTATAATAATAATAATAATAATAATAATAATTGGTGGGTTTCCATCAGGTGCTCTGGTTACCTCCCACATTTCAAAGACAGACTGATTAGGCTAATTGGTGTTTCCAAAATGCCCGTAGTATAAGAAATGAATGTGTGTGTGATTGGCACACTGTGTAGGGAGTACCCCACTTTATGCCAAAAGTCTCCTGGGATAGGCTCCAGGTAAAATTTTGATATATAAATTTTTAGTATAAATACTGTAAGTATGAAAAAAGACACACAAAACACAAAAACAATACTTGCCATTAACAGTGCATTTGTGTGTGTGTGTGTGTGTGTGTGTGTGTGTGTGTGTGTGTGTGTGTTCACTATGCCATTATTGTAGCTGTTCTGCATTTGAGTGACAGGTGATTAGAACTCCAGGTTAGCAGCTTGTCTTCTGTGGGAATCGTGTCTCAGATAAACAGGGATTGATTGATGGACATAGACATGTCCAACAGACTCATTCAGATCAGACCTAGTGTCTAAATAAAATTGAGTCTTTGAAAAAAAAAATTTTGTTTTAGTCCTTGCTTACATTATAGCCATTATTATACACTCATCCATAACAAGTTTAAAAACAAATTCTCTGAATCTGTAGGAAACTTTAGGACAACGCATAACCTATATTATTTCTGAAACCTATTCAGTGTACTAAGATGCAACCTAATCCTATACAGCTTTGCTCTTTGCTTATTTGAGGCAATAATAACTTCTTGCTTCAGCGCTGTATATCGTAGATGTCAAATAATTTTAATTTTGTTTTAACAAGGCTATGTGCTCTTCCTCCACTCCAGGCTTGCAGTGCGTCTCCACAGACCACCATGAGTTACTATATAGATCCAGTTTCTTCCTACCAGCTTCATCATCCGACTGACCATCTGGGCGTGATGGTAAGACACTTCATAAATTACCCCTGTTTGCCCTGAGCAGACTATAGCATGAGGTTCATTTAAGACAGAGTGTTAACACACACCTCCGAGTTCATCCTAGAGAGGGGTTAGATTAGTCTGAAACCTTATTACAAGCTATCCAGGAGTTGAAATAAAATTGAATCCATTTGCAAGATAAAAAAAATCTATTTAATAAGTACAAATGGATACAAAATCCTGTTTTCTAATAACTAGTCATGCTCTCTTTATGCGGTTGTCTAATAGTGTCATTCACTAATTGAAATGCCAGCGATTTGACTGTTCTGAGGTCTCCTATATTTACCCAGGCTTCTGTTTATTGTGTGTTACAACTTTATCTGAGTGTAGAATGGCAGAATGGCAGGGGTCACAGCCATGGCAGTTACATCCGATACATTAAAAATCCCTGGCAACATGTTATCTTCCCTATAAATAAAACAACTGCTGAAAAAAAATCCTTTAAGCCTCAGCAAAGATTCTAAGTGGGGTGAAAAGAAAACGAAACACATTCACTTCTGTGAAAAAGCGCCTGTCTGCCGCCATGCAGGGTCAGCAGGGTTAAGGCAGTTCACGGATCCCACGCTTGCGCTCTGAGAAGCACGATCAGCTGAATGGAAGTTGCGTGATCAAAACGCTGCAAGAACATTTGGCAATCAGTATGCACGGCCTCGTCCTCGAGGAGGCGCTCGAATGGAGCCCAAACGGGTCACATGCTAATCCGCAGCCGACCCGGTCCACGCATACAGAGTCCAAGCACTCGGCTAATGTGCCCAGACGCTCGGCGTGTCTTTTGAAATTGAGATGAGACTTTGCAGGACTCTTGGCATGGTCAGAGGCTATGCTGAGTGTGCCCTCGGTCGGATTCATGAATTTACATGGATTAAAGAAGAAAAGGGATGCTTTCAGGTCTCTCTGTGCTCACATTATGAGAGGAAAGACTCAAAGAGAGAAAGAGGCTCTGGGAGTTCAGAAATCGGATTCGCAGAGCGACCATCCAAAATAAAAGACCGAATAACAAGACCGCATGAGAGCCTGGAGCTTCTAACAATAAGCAATTTCTGTTGAAAGACAGGTTTATATGATGAGACCTACTTTCATTCTTAGAAATGTGGAAGGAAGCCCTAAATAAGCCAGCATTCTATTATTTGCGCCGGTAAACTAACAAGAGAAGCGAGTAGCTTGACAGGAGGATTGGACTGGTGAGAATTTTGTGTACGCTACCTCCTCTTTTGACTATCAGCTCATCAGGACTACTGATTTCACTACTCACTTATCAACATCCTGTCGCCATGCTTTAGAGAACATGGGGAGAGACAGCGATGCCCTTTCTGACTCCAGCATGCCGTCTTCCAACCAATAAATCCTCCTCTAGACCTCACTTCCCTTTACAATCCCCTCATCCACCCTCCGTTTCTATCCACAACTCCCTCTATCCATTTGTCTTCTCTTCGCATGGCTTCAGAGTCTCAGACAGTCTCCTCCTGCTGTCAATCCTGCCAGTACCATAACCTTGTAAAGCTACTACCAGGGCTTAGGTTGATAACAGAGGCTCTGCTTTTGCAGCAGGCTTTATCAGATGAACGGTCGTTCAGAGAGTCTGAGCTTCACTCCTTTTTGGAGTCAGGTTTTAGTTCACATATCAGGGATCCTATCACTGAGACGCCGTTCCAGAATTTTGATGGGAGGAACTGACACTGAATGAGAAGGATGATGGTGCCTAAATTAAGTAAGAGCTCACATTGACGTTACTGGGAATTCCTCCTACGCGGCACATTCCCCTGAAGAGGACAAGAAAACACAAAAAGATTTTTACATATGCATTAAACACAAAAGCAGAGAGCTGTAACCAGCAGCTGTAAATATTTGAGATGTTTCAGTCAGCAGGAGGAAGCAGAAAACCTTTAATACATCTATTAACTCAAAGGAGTCATGAGAAGGCTACTATACTGTACATCACCATGTCCATCACTCGACAATATGTCCAGTCTTAAATGGCTATGTTAACATCATACACAAGATTGTTGCTTTTTTAAATAGTTCTACCTGAAAGCCAGTGGTGTAGTGGTTAGCACTGTCACCTTGCACCACCAGGGTCTGGGTTCGATTCCCGGCCAGACTCGATTCCTGTCTCTGTGTGCATGGAGTTTGCATGTTCTCCCTGTGCTTTGTGGGTTTCCTGCCACAATCCAAAGATATACTAATTGGCATTCCCAAATTGCCCGTAGTGTATGTGTGCCCTGTGATAGATTGGCACCCTGTCCAGGTGTTCACTGCCTTGTGCCCTAAGCCTCCTGGGATAGGCTCCAGGTTCCCGTGACCCTAAATACAGGACAGAGCAGTATAGAAGATGAGTGAGTGAGTACCTGAAAGCCTTTTTGATTGATGAAATAATTGTTTTAGGATAAGTATTAAACATAGATAGAGTAGACAGAGGTTAAAAGTACTGGTGCTGTACATCACCCGGCCAAAAACATTACCATCATAACCACCTAGGTTTTGAGTTCCCCTAGCGCCAACAGGGTGGCTCTGGCACTTCAGGATCAGAATTGTTTGTCTGGTGCATCCAGTGGGTACTCTATCAGGATGGGATGTGGGAAATTTGGAAGTTTGGGTTCTTTGCCTGCTGTAATTTTTCTGTAGATATTGATTGATCTTTACTGTTCAATAATTGCCCACAATGACCAAGAAACCATTAGCGTCTTACTATAAATTTAACATTAGCTGATTTGTATAAATCATACAATCATACATAGAAGGCAGCAGATAGCAAATCTGAACATTGGTGCCTCTATTTGTATAAATTATACAAATCAGCCATTCAACTCTGCTTCTCCCCCGTGCCAGAGGTACCAACATCACTCATAGGAAAATGCAATCCTAACAGTTTCTTTTATTACAAAACCTCTACTTTGACCTTGATAAAGTCAGCACAAAGCAAAAGTAACTGTGCGAAGCTCCTTTGTTCCTTTAATACCCCCATGCCTTTCAGTCAATTTGCTTTTGGTGTCCCATAAATCTTGTGAATGCAATGGCTACATCGTAAACGCTGGCACCTCCGATTTGCAAAACCAGTTCGATCGGTACAGAATTTCCCTTTTAACATCCTCCTATGAGATCAAATCACACAATGCCCGCTTTTGCGACTGCCACATTTTAAACGTGTGCTCTAACTCAAGAAAAGTACATTTGGTCTGAGATCATCTTTTTTTTACACGGTGGGAATTTCCCAGACACCAATTCAGATTCAGATTTGCTATCTGCTGCCTTCTAACAATCTTGATAATCTGTGCTGAATTTTTATGTAACCAGTGGAGTCAGCAGAGAGCTGAACCCTCATCTCTCTCTCTCTCTCTCTCTTACACACACACAGACACACACAGACACACACACAGTCTCTAACTTCCCCTTTTGCTGGACTGACGTCAGTACCCCACTGAGATCAAAGACACGAATATGCTGTTCAAACGCATAAGTTCTACAGAATTTCGAGCTCTTTTCAGGCCACTCAGGGGATTTCATAAGTCACAACTAAAGTGTTTTTTATTGGTTGCCGGTGCTGCATGTTTGTGAATGAGATTCCCTTAGCGACAAATAAGACGGTGACTCATTTAGGTCTTTACGTATCAGTCGGTCATAAAACTTCGTCAGAATTTTCACCACATTATTTGCAGTTCAGCACAGAGAATGTAACCGGTTAAATTAAAGCCGGTTTGCGTGTGATATCCAACGTTTATCTGTGTCTGTCTGAACTCTTGCAGAGACAGACTGGTGGGATGGCGGTGTCCATGGTAACGCCAAGTCAACTCCCTGGAGTGTGCCATCCCCAGCATGCACCCCCCGCCAGGGCTGCATATGCCCATGACATCACGCTGCAGGAAGTACCCAATGGCCCAGAGTTCGGCCCCAATGGTAAGCTCCTTGGGAATGGACACATGATTCATAGCTGTAACAACTTTAATGAACATTCTTCTCCTTCTCCTCTTCTTCCTTTTTTTTCCTAATTGATTCTTAATCTTTTTCTCTTCGTAATCTGCATAGATTCAGTCCTAACTTTAACATTTGAAGTGTTTAATGTGGGAAAAAAAGTCCTAAAGTGTCCTGTGAATTGCTGCATATCTGAAGTGTTCGCTATGAGGTCATTCATGTCATTATAAAGCATAGAGCAGCAGATTGTTCACGGCAAACAGAGGCTGTTGTATGAGTGCATGAAACGAGTACACACACACACACACACACATACACACACACACATACATGTCTCTTGAGTACAAGACAAGAAAGCATCTGGAAAAGGCATCGCTTTGGGGTCAATGTCCGTGTCGTCCCCAGAGAACAGTGCTCTCTCTCTGCCACATTTGTGTATGTGTGTGTGTGTTTCTAAAAAAAAAGTGCATGGAGTCAGATGAAGGGGGGGGAGGGTATACACATGCCCAACATTTTTTCGGTTATGACTTTTTTTTTCGACTGTCGTTTATTTAAAACGGGAACATTCCTCCCAGTACATTGCCTCTGTTTGACATCACCCTCTTTGCTTTTCACATTGATATACGACAGCGACAATGATTCATGCCATGTTAGCATGTACGAGTGTGTGTATGTGCGTGTGTGCAGGGGTTGCGTTATTCGGGCATCAGCTCTCCTCCTCCGTCACCTCCCGGGTGGGACGCAAGGGCACAAGGGTGCAACAGCGGCTGTCCTTTTCCCAAGCCTTGAGCCTCTGGGGGCCCGTGAAGGGATGATGGGATTTGCTGATGTTTGTTGGCGACACACATGCACACACTCTCACACACTCACTGAAAGCCTGCAATACTTCCAGTGTATGACCATTGACAGTGCAATGCGTGAGAGAACCCAATGTTCCCGAAAAGAGATTGCACAAGCCTCCATTCCATTTTTAAACATACTGTTTAGACCATACTGTATAAGAGGTCTTTTTTATTAATATTATTTCCATCTGATGTTAATTAACATGCTTTCCTTGAACTTTACATATAAGGCATTCACCAGCATTAGAACATTGCATTAGTTGGTGGACAAAGTTGAGTTCAAAGTTGTTCAGAAAGTCTGGATGCAAATCTAAAACCACTCTCTGTTTTCCGAATGTGGTTCTTGGTAAAGTGGCACCAACACACTGGCAGTGTAAGAGGCAATCATGTTTTTACATTTTAACTCAGCCATCTTCAATAACAGCTTTATCCTGGTCTGGCGTTCTAGTGGGTCCAGAGCCCATCATCGAAATGATGGTTATGGGACAGAAATACAACCTGACTGGGAGTGCCAGTCCATCACGGTGTAACATGCACTGATATTTACACCTGGAGCAATTTAGCATTACTGATCTACCTGCCTGAGAAAACCAGATAACCTAGAGGAAACCCACATCTCAAGCCGTTGGCTTGGAGAACATGGAGAAACTCTACTCAAACAGTAATCTGAGCTCAGGATTGAACCATGGTCTCTACATGTCAGTTTATTCACCGATCATAACATTTAAAACCATTAATATTGAAACAAGATATGCTTTAGGCTTCTTTTCTGCCACCAAAATAGCTTGGATGCCTCAAGACATGTCTCCAGAGGACTTCTGTAGGTATGCTGGGGTTTCTGGCAGCATATTCTTGAAAGTGTAAGGTGTGTGTAAGGTCCTCCATCAATCGGACATGTTTGTCCGGTGCAACCCATGGAGGCTCGGTTGGATTGAGATCTGGGGAATTTGGAGACTGAATCAACAACGTTGAACTGTTTGCCTGCTAAGCCCAATACACAGCAAGCTGTGATGCACTTGGCTTTCTTGTGGAATCAGACTAGACAGGCTGGTCTTTGGTCTCAAGAGGCATACATGAGTCTTGTGTGCAAATGATCTGATCCTGTCATCAGTTTACCCCCATATAATTGATAATCAATGTTATTCAAATCATCTGGTGGTGGGCATAATGTTACGGCTGATCTGTGTATTTCAGACGTCAGATAGTACCAAGCTGTAATTAACAATTTCAGAAGGTGAAGAGCAGCTATGCATAACCGTCATATCTCGCTTCATTTTTTTACATGCTGGTTGTTTGTTCAGTTGAGTCTGATACAGCTCTGCTTAGTAAAGCCAAAACCAAAAAATGAATGGATGTAAGACACTATGTAAGACAAGTAACCTCAAAACAGGTTCACGTGCTTTCAGCCAGACCACCAAAACCAGAAACCGTTGGCTTGCAGCAGGAGCTGTTAGTCAAACTGAAACAGTCTGACCTTGGCTGTTAAAGAGCAACCACGAGCAGGACCAGTTTACTCTCTGACTCCCAGAGACCTCAATAACCACGGCTAAGCCTGAGTTAAATAATAACCCCAGAGCTAATAATTCAAATGTAATAAGGCTTAAGGAATTTGGTGCAACAAAAAAAAAA
Source organism: Clariallabes teugelsi (assembly GCA_030014215.1). Classification (NCBI taxonomy): domain Eukaryota; kingdom Metazoa; phylum Chordata; class Actinopteri; order Siluriformes; family Clariidae; genus Clariallabes; species Clariallabes teugelsi. Next base: position 7,424,970 of record JAQMYG010000037.1, on the reverse strand, counting down.
TTGCACTTTAAGGGCATAATAGTTAATGAATAGTCAATTCCATGCTGCATATTTGCTTGAGGATCATTTTTATTTATATTGGGGACCAAAAGTGACTTTTTTTGCGTTCTTTTCTACTTTAATAAACACGATTTGTCCATTACAAATGCTATTATTATGAGCTACAACTCAATTTAACAAATATTTTTGCGTTATTATTGCAGTATTGTGCATGTTTCCTTTTTTGCTTTAAGGACAGCATGGACTCTACAAGTTTATAAAAAACCTGATCAAATTCACTTACATTCATTTATCTACTAATTAAGAGAAAAAATCTTTTTCAACAAATGACTATAGCGTGTATCAAAAATTATGACCTGTAAACTCAACATTTCCTTTCTTTGTTTAAGGTTTTTCAAAATTCTAATAGTTTCAGGTTTATACTAATCAAAATCTGAGCTTTCTTCTTTGATCTCAGACTTTCGGACCTTGCTGTATATCTTAATTTGCTTTTCAGTAGGATATTTCCTACGGTCGTTTTCTTCTTACGAGGAAACAGGTTCTCCACCTGCTCCTGTCTTTTCTAGGCCTCATTCAGCCGGGTCTTTGAACAACTCCAGCTCAGATCATTTTGTTCCTTTAAACGTGTTCACATGTAGAAGACCTGCTGTAATTAATCAATGCCATATTTCTCAGAGAAACATGAAGGCCAAATATTTTCCCACTTGCAAAAAAACGTAGATAATTAGAGCAGGAGGTCCGGTCCGAAATCATTATAACACTACTGGAAATACAGTCAGCCTGCTTCCCTTTGGTTTCCAGGTGTGTCATGAAACACACACCCTTGGTATATATAAGTGTATACTGTGAGCTGATGGCTGCCTGCTGGTGCTGCAGGTGCGTGCAGTTAAACCAGATCACGGACTATAAACTGCTCCCCTGTGACACGTGCGAGCTATATGGGAAACATGAAACGCTCCACTTTGGTCTGCATTGTGTCAAATTTTTTGTCCCATTTGCACAGGGTGTGTGTGTTTCATCAAGGTATATAAAAGTGTGAGAATGTTTTATCTAGGGGACGGTACGTAGTTGGTGAGCGAGTCCACGCTATCTACGCCAGATGTAAAGGATGTGCTAGGCTGGAAACACATTGTCACACACATTACTTCCTGACATGCTCCATGCCACGGTCATGTTTACACCAAACCTCCTGTCTATTTCTCTAACGCGCTAAACACACGCTCTCGCAGAGATAGCACTGCAAAGGCTCACGCACTTACAGATGTTCACCATCTTTACTCAGGCTCAAGGACTATTCAGAAGTTATGAGGTATGCTGTTGGTTGAGGATAGAGAGGTGTATCTCAGTTACATGCGATTCTGACCTTGGACTTAAGCTCAGTCCGAGTGAGGAGAGGTAATATGTCCAGCGCCACTGTCTGACAGTTTGATGTAACTACAATATGTGATGATAAATCATTGATTTTGAATTGTACTTACACTTAGAAAACAATTGAATGCCATTTAAAACCAATTTTAAATACATAAATATGGCACTTTAAATTCCGTGCTTCAATTCCACTTTAAGTCCACTCCTGGGATGATCGTAAGAGATGCATATTAATTTTAGAGTTTTACAGATCATGTTATTGCCTTAAAGTGTGGATGGTCAGCTAGTCCTTCAATCTCCGGTGACGTTTTCTTTGGGAAAACATATTGGAATTGAATGTGATATCAATTATGCAACAGTTACTACAGTAACACAGACGACTCTGAATGGATGAGATTGGCATTCCACGAGTGGTGATATAGAGCACAACAGCACTGGGATGTGTCACTCCGCATCACAGGTATTCTAACAATCGTTAATTACACTAAATGTTCATTGCAGCATGGGCCAAAGTAGGTTCGTCCTCTCCTCAGTCCTGGAAAGAGGAGAGAGAATCTGCCTGTCAAAACCCACATTCCAAACCAGTTACAGAAGCACTTTCAACAAGAAACCACATCTGATAAGGTTATGTCATCTTCAACAGTACTTTGTTTCCTTAGTATTTGCTTGAAAGTCATTCTGAAGTTCCCCTGAATCATCTATGTTCTTCTGTTCATGGCTAATGCGAGCTACAAAGCTACTGTAACTAGCTTCTAACACATGTCGGAATCCCCGATCTCTCTCCATCCCATGATCAAGGGCAATACTTGGTGTGTGGAACCATGGTTGTACACCCTAGCACTCTAGCTTTCCTTTTAACCTTATCCTTTTGGGATACAACCCAGGAAATTAGCTGATATTCTAAAGTGGACAAGGCAAATAATTTATCATGATATATATATTTTTCAACTTTTTTTTCTCCTCTAACAGCAGGAGAAAAGGTTTAATTAAGATGTACTCTGTTTGAATACAAATAAATAAGGATAATGGAACAATTACAGACACATTAAATAAAGAATGCAAGTACAATCAACTTGTATGTTGATATATTATGTGATATAGTAGAAATATAAACTAGTGACGGGTCGTTCATGAACGATTCGTTCTTTTTGAACAAATCTTTAATGTGACTCAGAAGAACGAGTAGTCCCGGAGAGAGTGATTCGTTAATTTTATACTGGGCGTGCATGCGCAAATCATCGCAAAACCTCCGTAGGTTATGTACAGGAAACAGAATTGAGCGATTCTTTCTCAATGACTCTTCTACTGCGAGTTGTTCGTTCCTTTGTCACGTGACTCCCATAGACGCTACACAGTGCAGTACACAGGAAACAGAATTGAACGGTTCCAACGAATCTCCAAGTCCCGAGTCAGTCGTTCCGTATTACGTGACTCCCATAGACGCTATGCAGTGCGATAGATTCAAAAGAACGAACGACTCAGACTAGAAGATACAAGAGGTGAGCTACTCATTCTGTTTATTATATTATGTCCTTAGCTGCATTGTAATATTCTAATTATTAGAACTATAGCCAAAATTTGTGTATGTAGACGTATTGGGGATCTTTTTATTGAAAATGCAACATTTTATTTTATTTCTAATCAAAAGAACAAAATGAATTAAATGACTCAAAAAAGAATTTGTTCATTTTGATGAATGAAATTCAAAGAACCGAGTCACTAAAATGATTCAAACTTTCCATCACTAATACAAACTCAGCAGGGCTTGACATTGGCACCCGCCCACCCGCCAAATGCGGGTAAAATTCGGCTGTGGCGGGTAATAACTTTAGT
>JAQMYG010000037.1:7410467-7421669 GCA_030014215.1 Clariallabes teugelsi | reverse complement strand
CTGAATGGCTAGTGACTCCGGAAATCCACTAGCCACATTGGCCAGTGAGCAAAAAAGTTAATGTCAAGCCCTGAAACTCAGTAAATACAATGTTATAAGTAAACTGTAAAATAAGTTTGTTGTATTCCCAGTTTTGGTCAGAACTGTTCTCCTACACAAGTTACACATAACTGTGCTCTGATCTTGGTCAGCATAAAAAACTGCTATATGGTTGAGCTAACCTTTCCATTTTTATTGACCATTTCTTCCTTGCTTTCTGCACTTGTCTTCGCGTCCCACACTGCTTCTGTTATTGGGTGTCTTATTGGTTCGTGCCCTGAAATGAGCTGTTCAGGTCTATATGGAGCCAAACTGCCAAAGTAGTTTTAAAATTTAAATTTAAATTTTGGTGGTAACAAGCTGTCAGTCGCCAGCTCGATGCTAGTTCTGCCAGGCCCAGAAGGATAATTACTGTGCAAAATAACTGGTTCATTTAACAAACAAATCATAAACTGCCAATAAAGATTTTCCATTTGTAGGACTGTTGTATAAAAGCAATACCACACTCGAGCACAGCCGTGATACTGAGCACTCGGCTGCAACACAGCCATGCAGATATTCGGCACGACAGCACTCAACGTTTTGTGTGATAATAGCACTCAAAATGTCATGACCTTCATTTGGAATCTTGATTTGGTATTGCAGTAATTAAAAGGATTATTATAACTATTCTGTTCTGTGTGGCGATCTCAGCGGCGTGGGCCTAAATCTGAATGGGCTGCACCCCAAAGTTTAAGTCCCTGCCAAAACCACAAAACCAGATCTGATTATGGAAAACTTTCATCCCATAAAAGTCATGTATCTTTTGAACTTAAGACTTTATGACTTTTTAGCCCAAAGATTAGAACGTCCCTCACTACTTAGTAGCACAGATACTGCTGCAGTGACACCAGTGGATGTATTTTAGTGTCTGTAATACCTATGCTAATACATGAGCTTCAACCTTTGACTTGCATCATCATCATCATCATCATCATTGCTGTAGTCTTTTTTCAGTACAACTTTCAATTGAGTCGGGATTTAAGTTACATCCTGAATATCTCTCTCTCTCTCACACACACACATGCATACACACTATCCTGACTTGAAGAACTTTTGCGAATCTGTGAATCTTACATACTGTCTGCTCGTTCTGTGTCTGTGTAAATCAGTGTTAATGAGCGCAGTGTAATTATAAACACTTTCACACTTTCATCAATTAAAGTGACACATTTTTGGGTTAGCTTTTGCTACAGGAGCTCAGTGTGAAAACATCATCCCAGCTACACACACCAGCAGCTTGCGTGTACTTTTGGAAGCACTAACATCCACTCTGCCTGAGCTAGCAGCTGTGTTTGGGCACCCTGGGACCAGTCGCCTGGGTTTCATGAGATGTGATTTGACAGCTGGACAGTACGGGAGAAGACAAATTGCACGTTGCGTGGCTGATACGGAAGAGTGTGAGAGTGTGCTTGTGTGTTTCTATAAGTGCATGCGTGGGCGCGTGTGTTTGGAGGAGTGGGACGTAGGGCTCTCTGACGAGGGGCACGTCCTTGTGAGTGAAGGCCCCTTTTTTTGGCTTAAAGTAAACAGGCGGTCGGTGGGGGTCTGGGGGTTATGGGAAAGAAGGAAACAGTGATGCTAATCAGCCCTGCGCACACTTCCCTCCACTATACACCAAAAAACACAAGAGAGAGAGAGAGAGAGAGAGAGAGAAAACAAAAGATTAAAAAAAGGAAGATAAAAAAATAGGCTAAATAAAGTTAATGCAATCAATATTCACTCAGGCGTGTTATTATTATTATTAGTAGTAGTAGTAGTAGTAGTAGTAGTAGTAGTATGAAATTTAGTGTGAGATTAGTTTTTTCCTCCTATTTTTTTTCAGATTGTTTTGCTGAAATATTAATCCATTGACAGCCATATTATTGGCCCCATTATTACTTTAACACTTTAAGCAAAATAAAAACATGGAATTATATAAAATCTATAAAAAAAAAATTTCAACACCTTTATAAACCATGTTTAATATAGATAAATATATGTACTGTATTGCAAAGCATATAAACTGGTTTAAAGACATTTGAATAATTTCCAGTTTGAATATATATATATATATATATATTATATATAATCAGTTTTCCCATGGAGTGTAATGACTATTCTATGAAGCAATGGAAAAAGGTTATGTGGTCAAATGAGTTCAGATTGACCCTATTCCAGGCCGATGAATGCGTCAGGATAAGAAGGGAAGCGCAATCCTCTGGAGGCAGTGTTATGATCTGGGGTTCCTTCAGTTGGTCTCAGCAACGTTATGTGACTGGGCTAGTCTCAGCAACGGTGTTTGACTACAATAAAATGTAGTCAGCTGATGACCTGAATGTACTAAATGACCAGGTTTTCACATCTATGGAGTTTTAAGTATCAAAGAAAATATTGGAGTGTGCGACTTTTCTTTGGGCCGATCTTTGTACAGCTACACCATTCAGATTAATCTGTCATGTCTTGATGCCAAAGTTTAGCTATTCTCATTTTAAGCAGCAAACACCTTTCACAAAGAACTCTATTCATATTTAGTTAGCTAGGTTAAATGTTGCTTGTAATCTTACACGGTGGACTTTCCCCAGAATTGTATCTAGCTAAATGCAATGCGTGACAACCTATAAACAGTGCTATAAATACAGTGCAGAGAACAAACTCACTCTATGGTTAATGTGCAAATTCCACAAAAGTCTTTCACGTTCAGCCAAAGAAAATTGTCTACAACCACCGTAGCTGAAACTCTCGCATAGCACTGTGTATTTGGACTTCTTTTGTTTCTCGGAACATATTGTTGCTCGATGAGTTAGAATTAAACTAGTTGTAGAAATGTACCACCAAAGTACCACCAATATACCAAGTTTGGATTTATTTTTTTACATTTACATTCAGGCATTTGGCATTCTCTTATCCAGAGCGCCTTACAAAGGTGCTTTGTAGTTTCTAGCACGAATCTTGAAATTTTAATATTATGAAATAACACATGTCATTAGGCAATGAAGTACCAACAACACAACAGTCAGTTGTTATTTTAAGCCACAAATTTCAGCTGTTCTCAAATAGTTTGTGCAAGATTGCCAGTATTGCCAAGTGCATTTGCAAAACCCATCAAGCACCAAGATGAAACTGGCTCCCAGAAAGATCGTTTCAGGAAAGCAAGACCAAAACTTACCTGTGCTGCCAAGGAGAAGTTCATTTCGAGTTCTCAATATCATCTGAAGAAACAGTAGAACAGTAGAAACTGTTCAAAGGAGATTATTGCATATTTTGGATGCCTTCAGCATTATTTACATTGTAGAAAGAAATGAAAATCAGGAAAGACCATGGAATCAGAAAGGGGTGTTCAAACTTTTGACTGTTAGTGCATGTGTATACAGTATATTTATGTTTGAATTACATATGTTATTATATTTACGAAATGCAAAATCATGCACACTGTTATCTTTCTGCCAAGATGTTTTCACTTGATATAAATTTTTTTGCAGTGTGACCAAACATCTAATGATGAAATTCTTGACTTCCCCCTTTCAATTTATTTCCTTCACTTGAAATCTTGCTGTGTGTTCACTAATGAAGAAATATGTCACACTTCAGTATATACATGGAAGGTGAAACTCATTTAACCCAGCAATAGAAGGAATGACTCACATGTTGGTACAGCGCAGGGAGGAAGAGAGAAATAAGATCATCTCAGATGTTCTCAGATCTCATGGGGAGTGTCGTGTGTCAGTACACTGTGTGTGTGTGTGTGCATTCCTGCATTCTATGAAATATTTATAATGATCCTGGCCTTCTGACCTGACAGATCAATGGCCTGAAGAGCAACAGTACCAAGGACAGGGTGAGCTATTAAAGAAAACATTAGGCCAAATAGGGTGTTTTTTGGGTGTGTGTGTCTGTGTGTGTGAGAGAGAGACAGTGAAAAGGTATTTAAAGTAGGACTGAGTAGGTAAATAAAGAGTAGGAAAGCAAGACTGAGGCACATCTGATGCTTGATGTAGATGGAGAGGAGAGGGAGAAAATGAGGAGGAGGAGGAGGAGAAGCAGGAGGGGTGTAATTTAATTAGTTCCACAATGGGGTGAACGGACAGACACATGGCTGAGCTAATGGAGGACTGAGATGTGCTTTTTAGCCGTGCTAATTGTTCTGAAAGACCTGGCCCTTTCTTTAGACAGCCTGTTCCTCTGTGATGAACCCAGCAGGAGGCAAATAAGGGGGGTTGGAAGGGGGGCAGGGGGGGGGGGGTCTGTTCCAGAATTAACCCTGCCTGCCTCCACACATGCCCCTTAAAAGCTCTCCACCAGCCTCAGGGTCTCCATATCCGATGTGAGCAGGACAGCTTGGCTGGTGGTTTCTTTAAGATGGAAAACGTGGTTTCAGGCTAGAAGAATGACTAAAGATGTGGTTCTCAGCGGTCCATGACATATCCAATCACTAAAAGCTACAATTAGCTACTGATAAGGCTGTTAGTTTTAGTGTTATTTCGTTGGTTATTATATCTTTCTAATTAACTGCTCAGTTTAATTGAATGAGTTTCAATCCAGACAGATAAATTAATGTGGTCCTTACAGGAAGTTATTCATTTCATAATCGAAACTAATGGTTCTCAAAGTGAGATCCTGGAGCACCCCCGAACACACACACACACAAACACTCACACTACCCCCCACTACCTAGGGATTTGAAAGCCAACGGGACTGTGATTGTTAAATTTCGTTACAGTAGTGGAAATCACGACCCATCATCATCAAAGTTTTATTCATCATTGAGTTCCTACAGAAACTTGTTAGTCTGGTCTTTTGAATGAAATGGGTTTAATCTATACTTAGTAATGCAAAGAAAACAATCCATCTACGAATTGATCAACATCCACTTCTCTAAGTGACGGTTAGCCGCAATGACCTATGATTTCATGTCAGCGGTCACTGCTGTAAGGGAAGTTACACTGCTGAGAATATCAACCTCTGGCAACCCACAGGCATACTGTACAAGCAATCACACTCACACACCCAATTACACACTATGAGGATTTGAAGGAAGCCCTCACAGGACACACAAGGAGAACAAGCAGCTTCCGTACACATACACCAGAGGTGAGATTCGAATCTCCAGCCCTGAAGCAGAGAGGCCACAGTGGAAGGTTTAAGAAGAGAAAACTATTTGGCTTTATTAATAAAACAGTGTGTAATTGTACACATTTAAATAATGTTTAAGAAACAAATCTGTACCCTGTCCAGTGTGTACCCCGCCTTGTGCCCTAAGTTTCCTGGGATAGGCTCCATCCAGGTGACCCTGAATACAGGATTAAGCGGTATAGATGATGATGATGATGATGAAACAAATCTGTTCAGAGAATATATTTTACGAGAATCCCTGATCTGAACCCTAATAATTTAAGAAGAGACCTTGCCCTTCAGTAGGTTCAATCAACTTTCCAGTTTTATGAGGGGCGTTCAAGGCAAACCAAGACTTTGTGGTGAAATGTCTTGTGAATGAAGGTCTAAGAGCATTTGACATTTACTGTACCAGAGACTAAAACCACAGAACAGTGATGAGACTCTTAGCCGAAGAAAAACCATTTGAATGGTACACATGTTTTAAAGAAGGCTGTATGTCTGTGACTGATGATCCCAGAGGTTGCTCGGAGTCCACTGCAGTCGTTCCCGTGAAGATTTAGCGAGTGGAACGCCTGATCACTGAAAATCAACATATAATTTGTTGCCAACTGTACACACAATCATTCACTAACACCACAGGAACTCAGTGCACTCCTGACCTCGCTCCAAGCCATTTCCACATGTTTTACCCATTAAAGGAGTTCCTGGGAGGCCAGCATTTGAGATTTGAAGCAGGCAGTCCGATCATGGCTCCGATCTTGAGGGTATCCAAGCACTAGTGAAACACTGAGATAAGTACATTAGTGAGGCAGGGGATTATATAGAGAAATAAAGCACTTTATTTTTTGCTCTCATAACCATAAATTGGTTTATGCAATGTTTTTCTTACATGTAATTAGAGGCATGTGTTACAAATTTTTGCCTTGTACTGTAGGTCTTAATCTTGGATCTATGCCTATATTTAAACAAAAAATGCAAAATGATGTTTATTTAATATTAATAATAATAAAAAAAAGCTTTAGACACTCACTTTAAATGGTGGATTCAGGAATAAAAAGCTAATAGTGCTTGCAATTATATCATATTTATATAATGCATGTAAGATTTGAATGTTTGTACGTTGATCACTATATTAAATGCTTTTTACAGTGTATTTGTGAATCGTATCTCAGTGTATGGGTAGTGCTGTATTTAGCTATATTTTTTTGCAAATTGATCATAATGTTTATGTGCATGCATTCCTACACGTTATTAGACATATTTAATGAATGAACCAGCTTTAATAGTGATTGCATTGCAACCTAGAATGTTTCATGAGTGATCTTTATAATGTTCACATACAGTACGCTGACCTGCTCAATTGTTCCTGTGCCACATAATGGCTGAAATTCATCGCTCAGAAACCATGACAACAGCACTCTTAGCATGAGAAAGGTAGACATCAGAACCTCGTGGTTATACATGTCTGACCCCAGAGTGATCCAAGTTACAGGGCTCCTACTATAGTAAAGTATAATTTGCTAAAGGGGCTAGCACTTCCTTTTTTTCCTCGACTAATTCCCATACAACTAAGGGCTCCTCCGAAGCAGAGCACATGCTTTCCATAACATCAAACTCTTTTTCCATGGCCGTATCGAAGCAACAGCTTTGTTTTGGGGAGTCAACAAGCTCAGGAGTTATAGTCGCAGTCCAGCTTGGGAGGAAGAATGAATTTTAGATTTCGTGAATCAAACTCAACGCTCCCTCATGCATGTGGCGAGTGTGTGAGTGAGATCAGGATCTCACTCTTACACAACAATGGTGGGATTTCCCAGATCTTTCGGTCACTGGGATTCCCCGAATGCCAAAATAATCATAATCAAATATATATACACATGATGGTGTAATGATGATGATGAGGATTACAGTAGTTATGCTGGTCATGATGCATGACAAAATATTAACCACTACTGGTTTCCCAGCTTTTGCTCTTCTTTCTAGGATTAAGGGATTTTCCCATCCTGTCCCATTTTTAACAAGTTTTCCATGACTTTTCTCAGGCAAGTAAGCATTTGCGAATATCAGAGTGTAGGTTACTGCACATTTGTTCACAAGTGTCCCGTTCTCGTTAGTTCTAACTCAGTTAACCCCATGGACACTGCTAACAGGCTTTTACAGCATTGATGTGCAATTGCTCAGTAAGCACTCCCATTATAGCATCAAAGCAGCATGAAGAAATGACAGACTTCAAGTAGACACCCTCCCTACCCCCATCCCTGCATTTTCCTATAAAGAGAAAAATGCCACTCAGCAAGCCCTCTCTATGATATTAGTCAGCAACCCCATTAGTCTTAATGGCTGCCCCTGGGCATTGAGAAGCCTAGCCTGTCCTTTTAAGGACTATACAAGGCACTCATTAAGGCTAAAACAAAGAGGGCTAGTGAGAGAGACGGAAGGAGGGAATGAATGAATGAATGAATGAGGGAGTGACTGAACAATGTATGGGGAGTAAGAGATCACCTCCTATTTTTATTAGCCTCTGTTAGCCAGGCTTTTCTAAGACGCTGACCACAGAAGCCCTCGAGAAGATCCAAAAATTCTAATCATCGCTCATATCTGTCAGCTGAAACACTATCCAGGCAGGCTAATGGCTAGTATGTGAGGTATCCCTGTTTAAAAATCCATAGCTGATCAATAACTCTGGCTCCCAGCTCTCTCAAATCCATTTGGAGGCAGGTGGCATGGCCAAACCCACTGCTCAAAGAGACCAGCCGGTATTGACTGGGCTAACAGGGTTACTCTGAATACGCAGGCCCAGACCGACCAAGTGCTATCTCGACACACAGTTCCTTTTTCTAAAAAAAAAAAAAAAAAAAAAAAGGCTTTGATTAAAATGAAAGAAAGGCTACTTTGTCCTGGTTCATTTTTTTTTTTTTTAGAACATTTGTTCCGAAATGGATGAATGCTTCTGACAAGCCCTCTCATAGTCGTCAAGGCCATCGGGTGCCACTCGGCGAAGCCAGCCGATCAGCACATGACAATTGTAATGGCAATCTGTTGCCATGGCAGCTAATTAGCTTAATGCAAGCACAGACTCTCCCTCTCTCTCTCTCTCTCTCTCTCTCTCTTGTTTTCCAGCTTACAAAATAAAATCCATGAATACTTCAGCTTCAGCTTAATGTAGTCATATCCATAGTTTCCTTCATAATAATAATAATAATAATAATAAAGCTGAGGCTGAGTGAACTATCACTGACATACTGACAACTACCACTGTAGATAATTTAAACAATGAATTAGACAAATAAAGTTTGTATACACTACATTGTTAAATGGCAAGTTGATTTGTTTAAACTTCTTATTTATTATAGATTATATTCACAGGCCACTCTTGGGAAGTCTGCGTATAAAATACAGGGAACACAGTAAGAGTTAAAAGTTACACACAGGCAGCGCTGTGTACAGGGATGTGGATGCGGTGAGAGGATCCTCAGTAAAATGCCACATTTGGGTTTTTATTGATCCACTCAAGGTGGGCAGGAAATACGCTGAGGTGTTTATAGGATTTGGCCTGGCTTGCAAGGGCACTCGTTCCCATCAGCATGTTCACACACACTGACTGAGAGCTGGCTCGTTGAACATTACTACCGATTTATTTCGCACAGCCTACTACGCTCCAATCTGCTGTACGTTCATTTTGCAAAGTCACGACCTAGCATGGTTTACTTGCTTTTTTGGATAGATTTTAATATAAGCTTAGTAAGTCTTGTGATATACAGTAAGTTGATGTCTTGATGAGGTAAACAGTGTCATTTGTGGGTCATTGTAGTTTGTCACCGGATACCACAACAACACCAGAAGCTTCATCTTGGAACTTTATCCTCCCACCAAGTTTAGTTTGAATCCCAGTTTGGTCTGTTTGACCAACGCTTTTTATCATTGGGAAAACATTTATCATTTGAATCATGGAATAGTAGACATGGGTAGTTAGATCTCCATGCGGAGGCTTGTTGAGTACTAGGGTTTCTCAAGGTTTCAGCTTAGTCTAACCAGCTGCCAGCTGTCAAGACACAGTCCGGCCGGTCCGGTGTTGGAGAAGATGTTGGACCATTATTGTCAGTTCTTTTTACTGCGTTACATGACTAAACTGAGCAGTAACTGTTTGTGCTTTTCTAATTGCCTCATGAAATTGAGCAATGTTTGTGTAATTTTCTTTAAATTGACGATTTACACTATGATGTTGCATTAAAATTTTAATCTTAGAAACTAGTTCTTTTCAACCAGTTTGACCAGTTTGACTCTGCTTGTAGCTGCTTAGACTAAGCTGGATTTTTCAGTAGGGTAGCCTTATTCATATAATTTCTCAGTGTGCTATACAGGGTGGCCTGATCCATAGAGAAAATGTTTTTAAGTCGAAAGGAAAGCAATCCTCAAATTGACTTTGTGGTTCCATCACAGGCGTTCCTTAATGAATGTGACAGTATTTGGCATCATCGGCAACTTCATAATCATAATATGTCATAATATGGGCATGTCACAGGCGTTCCTCAATGAATGTAACAGGAGGCAGTGTCATCAACTTTTATGTCATCCTGTGAGTGTGTCACTGGCCTTCCTCAGTGAATGTAACATTAGGCAGGGTTCAGGGCTGACGAAAAATTGGAGCAGCGTGAGGATTGGCAGCGAGTTAACCACACACCCCATTCACAGGTAACTGTATCACCCTGGCATCAGGACCTGCATGTGGACGGAGCCACGGGTAACCTCTAGTGCTACTGTAAATACAACAACATTGAATGTGTCCTAATATATCAGATATGATTTCTTTACTGGTGGCACAGCTGTGGTTAGCACTGTCGCTTTGCACCTCCATGGTCCGGGTTTGATTCCCACCTGTGTGTGCGTGGGTTTGCATGTTCTTCCTGTGATTGATAGGTTTCCTCCTGGTACTCCAGTTTCCTTCTATAGTCCAAAGACATGCAGATTAGGCTAATCTGCGTTCCCAAGTTGCCTGTAGCGCGTGTGTGAATGTGTGTACGTGTGCCCTGCGATGGATTGGCACCCCGTCCAGGGTGAACCCCACCTCATGCCTCATCAAGTCCCACTGCTTAATCCTGATTAAGTGGCATAGACGATGAAAGATTTCTTGTTTTTGCAGTGATTGTTCTGGGCAGATTCCCGATAACTTCAGATGACCCCAAAGAAAAAAGAAATCTGTGAATTTTGTTAGTATTGTTAGTCACAAAGCCATTTTGGGTGTCAGATATTAAATTGCATGCAAGGGGAAAAAATGCATATGGATACAGAGTTTCGGGCCACCCTGTATTTAACCATAGTTTTCTAAGAATACATTGCTGAAAAATCCAGTTTGGTTTGAGCAGCTTCCACATAGAGAAACAGAGGTCTAGATGGTCAAACTGGTAAACCATCTTTGCCTGCTGGTGAGTTATTTTCCAGTTTCCTTTTACCGGGTTACTTGCATGTATTATTATTATTTTTTCATTCGCCCTTTACACTAGACTTTTATATAATTCCAAGATATCTGATTAACAGCGGCAATCAAGACATGTCCTTTCTACCCACACTTACCATGTACATACTGTATGCATACATGCATGACCAGCTCATCCTGCGCTTTAGTGATTATTCATCGACGATTCAACAGCTACTATCATTTTATGGATGTGTAGAGCGATATCAGAAATTGAGCAATGAGTTGCATAAGACTTTGAGTTATTACTCAACGTCATTCACGGTGGGGTGGTACAAGTCGTGACTTCTGTTTCTTGTGAAATCTGCCTCTGAAGGAATGTGGGGAAAGAGAAATAATTGAAGAGGATGACAAGTTTCCATGCTGTACCTATTCAGAAATCAAAAGGGGGCACACACAAACAAATAAAAACAAACAAAAACAAAATAAAACAAACAAATACTGCATTAGAATATGAAAGAAGTGTATAAGAAAGGTATGAGAGAAGAAATGGATAGTGTGAACTAAGTGAAGAGTGAATCAGACTCGACGCCGCCCATTCACACACACACACACACACA
>JAQMYG010000037.1:7369584-7410367 GCA_030014215.1 Clariallabes teugelsi | reverse complement strand
GAAGAAATGGATAGTGTGAACTAAGTGAAGAGTGAATCAGACTCGACGCCGCCCATTCACACACACACACACACACACACACACAGAGGCACAGTGACGCCCAGAGAGAAAAGCAGAGAGAGGAGAGGAGAGGATAGAGAGAGACTGAGTGAGTGGGTGAGAGAGTGAGGAAGGGGAGAGAGAGAGAGAGAGAGAGAGAGAAGTTAGCGCTGTTACCAGATATAGGATACTTTAGGATAATATATATTTAAAAAAAAAAACAATCATATATAATATTTAATATAACATAAAAAATAAAGCATTTTTAAACCTCAGTAAATAGAAACATAACGGGACTTACACGCTGAATGCGAGACCATGACGGCTGCCGTGGATATGACGCCAACGTTGACTATAATAAAATCCGAGAAACCAGACGGTGAGTGGATCTTTTTCGTGTTTTGTTGTTTTAAAACAATTCAGCTGTTGTTGTTGTTTTGAGCTTCATGCTAAAGTTCTAGCATAACACAACTGGCGTTCTGGTAGAGCTCGCGACAGAGCCGTTGCGCGCAAGCACGCGCGATGCTGCTGAGCGCAGCGCGCGCCAGATGCGCCTATCAATTATTTATTATCTTTCGGTGCGGAGGAGCTGCGTGCAGCGTGTATTGTGCGTGCGGCGTGTATGTGCATGTGCGTGCGTGCGTGCGTGCTTGTGTGTATGTGTGGGAGAAAGCTTTCTGCGACCTCTCATCTCATTACTGGAACAATATCTGCAGCAGTGCAAACGTTTAAAGTTGTCAAAGTTGTTGCAAGATTATTTTTCTTCTTATTATTATTCTTCTTATTATTATTATAATAAGTGCATGCAGCTTTTAAACATTTCTATCAGAGTACTAAGCTGCATGTCTTTCAGCTGCATGTCTTTCGTATTACCTCTCATCATCCTTGCTCGTGCATCCAGTAGTGCTGAGCAAGCTGCTTGATTGTCATGATGCTGCCTGCTTGTGCCATGCAAGTATCCCAAGCCAGGCGAAAGGGCGAGGCGAATTTGTCGCATACATGACCAGCAGGGAAAATGCTCTTCTTCTGGTTTTTTTTGTTTGTTTTCTTTTCATTTTAAGTGCATGCAACTTTTTTTTGTTTGACTTGAGAAGAAGCAGTATGTCATGTATGTTGCCATCATGAGATCAGCTTTCATAAAGGCAGACATTATGGCTACGGGTTTGCACTCGGTCATCACGCACGTCTGAAAAGAAACGTCTGTCGATTCTCATGTCAGCGCTGTTTGACATTGTTTGATGCCAGCCAAAGGGCGAGGCGCTGGAGCAGGGGCAAGGCCGCATGCTTGACCGTGATGGAGAGGGGGAGATAGGGAGAAGGAGTCTGGGAAAGGCACATGAGGTGCGGTTTGAGCAGTCAGCATTCTAATCCTCCCCCTCACACTCCTGACAAGACACTCCTGAAACTTGGACTGAGGTGATGATTTTGCAGGCTAGTTAATGCTTAGAGAAAGGGAGTGACCGAATATTGCCCCGTGTACACCCGTCCAGTGCACTTTTCTAGCCTGACCCTGTTTGTGCTGGGTCAGCGGAGCAGAGCGAGTTCAGTGGCCGCTGGATTTCCTGAGCGAAAAAGCTGACTGTTATTATAACATCTGTGCGTGCTGCTTACTCTGTCGATCATACACACCGCAACAGCTGTATGCACATCATGGAAAAATGTTATTCGCACTATAAGTGTCAAACTGAAAACCGACTGCAGTTTGAGGTATGAGTCTGTGTGTAATGTGTGTGTAATGTGTGTGTATGTGTAGATGTGTGTCTGTGTGTGTGTGTGATATGAATCATTATAACATCAACACACATCAGCAGGCATGATTTCGCCTTCTTGCATGTACATGCACAGGCAACACTTCTTTATACACAAACGTTATCAGGCACATGGAAAAACAGTACTAAAAATGCTGATAGTTGCACTTGAATTGCCAAAACACTGTGGTGGTATCTTGCAAAACCATTTCACAACACACGCTCCCTCTTGCTTGGTCAGTACGGAGAGTCCTGTGTTAGAAATCCTGTTTGGCCAAGATTAAAAATTCTGCATAGTGCTCACTGTAACCTGGTTCATTCCTTTTATATCTTGTACCTGGCATTCTTTTAGGGGGGAAAAGTAAAGTGTGCATGTACTGTATGTATATTAATTAGTGACGACAAACTGTAGTGAAAAGTCTCTTTATCCACTTAGTGACGCTTATGATTGAATGAGTATTGAGGTTTTTGCTTAATTTGCTTTATAAGAAACATTAGAATGGTTGAAGTGCAGGATTAATTGAGAAGTTCCGCGAAAATATGTCTGCTCTTTGTGCCTGAATAACGGTCTTTTAAAAGAAATAAAAATGACAAAGTGGCGAGGCAACTCAGTAACACAGATATGTAAGTATAGAGTTCGTCTTGGATCTCATTTACTCCAGACAAATGGAGGAAGAACAGACAATGGAGGCTCCAAAGAAAAAAGTGTGAAGCGCATTTAGCTTCTCAAATAGACTCACTTTAATATAATTGTGTTTGCACATTCACATCATCTTAACTAAAAAACAATGAAGGGCCATACAGACTTAAAAACTTTTTTTTTTATAAAAGCTACATTACAAGCATGACTTACATGACGTGAAGCCACCGTCAACCAGATCTAAACGTGAACCATATGCTCGCGTTGCGCTGATCTGGAAATAGTGCCTGGAGCCAGATCGTGCCGGGCTTGTTTAAAATCGCTATCGCTCCCACCAGCGTGACGGCTCGGCAAACAAAACAATATCAAAAGTCCGAGCGTCCAGAAAGAGCAGAGATGCGTGCTCATAACTCGTGGTGTCAAAGCGCTTTGACGACAGGGTTGCCGCTTTCATCTCTGACCAAAGAGTACTTAGCACAGACAAGTGGGTCAGCAACAACATGAGAGAAAGCCAGAGGTCACATCCCACCCACTCGATTTCAGGCCGCAGAAAGAAGTAGCTCTTGATGAGGGTGCTGCTTGCTTTCTTTTTCTCTTTCTCTTTCATTCTCTTTTGCTTAGCTGAAGACCAGGGTTCACTGAGTGACAGGAATGTGTAAGGGCTGCCTGCTCCCTTTTTTGATTTTATTATTATTATAATTTTTTTTTAAATCTGGTGAAGCAACACATCATCTTCATCATCTCAAAAACAAACTTTACAGTTCGATTAGAT
Source organism: Clariallabes teugelsi (assembly GCA_030014215.1). Taxonomy (NCBI): domain Eukaryota; kingdom Metazoa; phylum Chordata; class Actinopteri; order Siluriformes; family Clariidae; genus Clariallabes; species Clariallabes teugelsi. Next base: position 7,407,168 of record JAQMYG010000037.1, on the reverse strand, counting down.
TAGATAGCCTCAGGACTATACTGTCCTAGCCAGCTCTATATGCTCTGCATCCACTATAACACAGGTGTCCATGGGATTCCAGAACTACTGTAGACGTGATGTTTTCTTGTATTGTTAAAAAAAAAAAAAAAAATCCAGCCAGAGGTGTTTCTTCTGCCCCAGGCTCGCTCTGCCAGACTCTGGGCATTGCCAAGCAGCCTGGCAGCTGTACAAACATGAGGCTCGGTGATCGTTCCCCATAAGATGTGGGTTGCTGGTAAAGCAAAAACAAATGACTAGGCCTTGGCTCATTTTTAGCAGGCCTCTGAATGTTTTACGAGTCAGAATGAAAGTGTGTGCTTTAATGAGAGGTGTAAGGCATGCCAGAGCTCCAAGGTTCCTGTATGCAAATGTCACACAATGCACAGATCACTTTTTGTGATTATAAAGCAGAGTTCACTCATAATTTAGGGGAAATAAGTCTTGTCAAAATAATCTTCGTCTTGCACGGCTAACGTATTCGCGCACGCTGGTGATATGACTCCCTCTTGGTGGAATGCGAGCCAGTTAAAAGCCTCCCTGTTCAGAGTGAGTGACCACACATATTTATTGTTCCCTTTAACGTGTAGTCATCAAAGCAAGATGGGGAGCGTTTACCTCCAGGAACAACAGTGTGCTAAATAGTAAGCATGTGTGAGAGCAGTCCAGACTGACACACTTTACCATCAACGACCGGTTTTTAAGACGTCTTCGCTTTGCGTCACAGAATTCTGGATCGGGCACAGGTTAGAACCACAGACTTTGATTTGCGTTGTAGCAGACTTGACCCATTTATATTCTTCGAACCAGCCAACTAGGGCTACGTCTATCCGCTCAAGACCAAAACAAAAACAAAAGAAACAGCGTGTCCCCAAGCAGGGAAGAACAAACAAGCCAAAAGTTTTCTTTAAACTTTTTACAACATCCCATTCTTACTCCTGATCGTCCTTGTTCTCCTCATTCATCTTTATTTTCCTCCCTCTGTGGCCCACATGCTCCTTTATTTTTGCCGCGTCTCCCCGGCTCCTGATGTGGTGCCTGTCTGCTGCTACGTCGTCTCATCCCAGCCGCCTATAACAGGCTAATTAGTGAGTCAGAGTCTCAGGAGGCAACCTTCACCCCCCACCCCCTACATGCCTAGTCACTAGGGCTTGTGGAACTTTCAGAAGACCCACTGGTGAGTTCCAGACGTTTCTCCTGGGTGGCAGGCGGCTCTGGAGGTGAATGAAACCAGCCTTGATCAATCGTAATGAAAAGATATAGAACGTGGATTTGGGTATAGGTTTGGAGATAAAAGACGTCTAATAAGGGTTAGCTCTCAGACATGAGCTCTCAGACATGTGTTGAGGTCTCTGCAACAAAATTTTCTTTTCTTACTGTCGCACCATTATCTCAACCTTGTTACAGACAGAGACTGAACGCATTTCAGGTCCGAGTTCAGCCAGCGGCAGTCGACAAAGGCATCTGGATTAGCTCCCAGACACGCTCGATAATGAGATCTAGTCTTTGACACGTTCACTTAACTGCGTGCCATTTAGAAGCTCAGCTTTCTCTTGTAAAACGTAGCTTTATCTATCCGTCTGAAGCACGATCTACAAGAAATTAGAGTGCGTTTTGAAATCTGCATGGTTTTGTATTATTTGCTCGAATCAGAGAAGCAGTAAAAAATATTCACTAAATACATAGCAGGTGATTTTTTTTTCTTTTCTATTTCTTCATTCATTTATTGTTCAGGCTTGTCACCTAAACGTCTATGTTGAGTCACATTTCGATGTTACCAAGAGAAACCCACCGAAACAGATGTCATCTCCAGGAAGCAAATTGTGTCACATTGGAATTAATTTTCATGCAAACTAATTTTAGTCTCCTACTCTTCTCAGGCATGACATGCAAGACTAACACTGGGGTACTTTATATAAATGATTTGCTAAATTAAACATTCTTAACTCAAACTCGCAACATGGTATTTCAGTTTGAAAGTGCCAAATTAGGAACACGCACACAGAGAGAAAGAGAAAGAGACAGAGAGAGAGACACACACACAAACGCGCAGCCCTCCACATTAGCGATTGTAAAACAAGGCAAGAATGCATGGCATGCTACATGAAAACACTGTGGTCTGCAGGGAATTCATTTAGTGCATATGCGTCTGCTGGACCTCGGCTGGCCTCATTGCACGCAGAAACCATTAGCCGCCATATTGCTAATTAAGCACCCAGCTTTTTCACCCCCCCAAATTCGACGACCTGGGATCTCCGAAAGCATAACTCGAAATAGCGCTTTTTACATGTTTATCGCTCGGCTACGCGTTTCTGCGGCGTCCGTCTGGCGATAGGTGCACCTCGCAGAGGTTTGCGCTTGAGCCTCGGAGAGAAGACGTTGCCAGTAAACTGTTTGTAATACTCTGCGTGTGTTTGTTTCCAAGGTCTAAACAGCGCAGGTCTCCTGAGCCGAGCATGTCGCCTGCTGGAAGCGCGGACGCCGATTTTTGTGGTGTGACTTCGTGCAACTGCAAAGTATGCATCGCACCCCCGTTTCTGCAAAGCAGACTTCTGGGCACACCTTACTATAAAGCTGAGGGTTGGCGGTTATCAGGCATGCTGTGCAAATTTTGCTGATAACAGTGGTTCAAGCTTGTTACACCATGAAAAATCTGCGTGTAGTGCATATCTTAAGATTTTTCATTACCGACAACTCATTTATCACACAGTCATAGCAGAACAAGAAGAGAATGATAATGAGTGGCACTGAAAGCAAAAGCAGAGTGAACATGAATAGAGAGGGAACCTGTAGCCTTTATAGCCCTTGATTCATGAAGAATGCATGTTTTTCTTTTTTTCTTTTTGGTGCGTCTCGCTTCTAAGAACAGCGATAGTGTTCCAGGCCGGGAGAGCCGCCTGCTTGTGATCCTGCCCAGCCTTGGCACTGACTCTGGGATCTGCTGCTATTCCTGGTCCAGGCTTCTCTTCCATTGAGATGGAAATCCAAATAGTAGGTAGAACAAGCGTCTCTCTGAGCGAGCGACCTGCTGCCGCTTTATTCCCCCTCCATCCCTGGCCCCCCAGCTGGGTGAATGACCCTTCTTCATCCTGGCCAGGTTTTATAGGCTTCTCCTAGCGCAGTCCTGGAGAAAGTAGAAGATAAAGATCTGTAGCCAAACGGGTCTGATAACACCATCACGTCCGGACGGCAGCCAAAGGAGGGGCAGCTTTTAAGCCTGCACTCAGACCCCTGTGGAGACTAAAAGGCAGTGCATGTTTCCTGCTAGCGGGTTTTTTTATTTATTTTATTGTTTTTTTTCCCCCTTCGCAGTCAATGCTAGCTAGCATCGAAGCTTTCTGCACATTAAAAAAAAAAGTTTCGTCCCTTTTCTTGCCATCTGACCTCTCCTGGTGCAAACAAGGTCACAGGACCTGGAGTGTTTCACTTGCAGAGTACAGTCTACCTACGCAATCATGTAAAAAGACAGGAAGTGGCACAATATGCTAATCTGACATATAGGCAGAAATAAATCAGACCCAGCAAGCATTCAGGCACTTAATCGTCCCGAGTTTTGTCAAGCCCACATAAGACAGTGTGACTTTTTATTGCACGCCCACTCATGTTCTCTCACGGACCATCAGAAGGACACTCTCTCTCTCTCCCCCTCTCTCGCGCACATTCTTTTTCTTTTCTCTCACACACACACACACAGTTAAATCACAGGCCTGGGCCTATTTATAAGACTTCTTCGCCATAACAATTCCAGTCTGCAGGCTTACCCACTTTTTTTTCTTTTTTTTTTTTTTGTGTGTGTCAGTGGAACCCTGAATCAATAGCATGACAATCTTTATGAATGAACGCTCTCAGAGCAAAGGGAGGGGCCTGGAGCGCCATACAGCTGATATCATCCCTCTGAGGAGCCCCATTCATGCGCTGTCTTGTGATGGACTCACGTTACAGACGAGTGAATCACCCACACCCCTCCTCACCACACCCTGCTCCAAGAGACCACCGTGACTATCATCTCAATTTCACATCCCCCCCACCTCCACCTCCACTTCCACCCCTAGCTCTGGCACACAGCTGAGGGAAGAGGCCGCTAATTTGATCCACGTGGCCATTCAGGACCTACAGACGGACGCGCAGCGTGTATACACGCAAAACACACACCTGTACAAACTCCTCTCAGGACACGACGCTACGACTGATAGTGAGCAGATAACAGTCACAAGTCACAAATTTTTTGCCGATGTGTTTCACATATAGCTTCCATATGCGGACCGGAACACGACTGACGCAATGCCACATGATCGCGCTCTTCAATCATATGGCGCTCCATCAATTGACATCAAAGCTGGAATATTTGTCTGTTTCATGTGTCAGTTAGGATGATATATGGGCCATGCCATCGTCCTCTCAATCGGCACCGCTGATCCAATATGCTGGCCAGCTGCGATGAATAATTAATAGTTTCAGCAGCTCTGGAGAGCTTTGAGTCTAAAACGAAAACATCGCTCATTAGGTTTGAGTCCTAGCCTGTGATATGGAGCCACAATTTGAAATAAATGCAGATTTTGTTGTTGTTATTGTTGGATTTTATATACACGCAAAAAAAAAAAGTGTGGCTTGAACTTTGCTTGAAGCAGGATTAGATGAGACGGGGCCCCTCCATGCGATGTAATGCGTCACTGCGTGGGTGAGTAAATAAAAGTAAGAAAAACGAGAACGCAAGACGAAGGTGAAGATGAAAGAAAAGCGAGAGAAAAAAGTGCAATGGTCGAAGTCTCATGCCTCGTACGCTTTAAAAAAAATAAAGCTCTCAAATGTTGAGAAATTGTAAAAGTCTGTTTCATCGTTTTCATAAGAACAGGAAATCGTGCTGTCGTGTTTGCTCTTTACGCTTTGAATTAATACGAGAAAACGCCCAAAGTGAATTAGATGAGACTTCACCGTGCGATATTTCCAACTCTGAGACAAAGACGCCGGCTCGTTATCTGTTCAGATACACATTGGAAAGCGTCAGCTCTCTGCTTCATTTTTGCAGGGCATTAAAAACGTTCGGTGCTAATGAACAGGCTTCCGCTGCTCCTCGTTGAACCTCCGTCCAAACGAAACATTTATCTTTACAAAAACAACACTCGTTAAACATTTGCATTTCGCACACATACTCTTTGTGCGGAGAGTCTCATCTAATGCGAGATGTAAAATGTGCTCTCTCCCTCTCTCTCTCTCTCTCTCTCTCTCTTTTTTTTTACACTGCACGCGTCTCCGAATGTTCTGAACGAGGGTCGGCAGAATGGTTTTTCCACTAATGCGCAATTAAGAGCTGAAAATGGAGAGCGGAGAGAACCGGGACTCCATTCTGATCGAATCACACCGGAGCGCTGCTCCATTTAGACGCCCGTGTTTAATGTAACGCTGTCAGAAATGTGTAGAGAAGGTCACGGCGGAGTGGAGAGGAGAAGGAGAGAGAGAGAGAGAGAGAAGGGGAAAGGGAAAGAAGGGACAGCTGTTGGACATTCCTGGCTCAACTATGTCACATTGGGGATCTACAAGACTGTGGAAAATAGAGAGAGAAAGACAGGAAAATAGAACAGAGACAGAGAACATGAGGTTCAGAATTTTTGAATATCTGTGTAAAAAAAATAATAATAAAAAATCAGTTTTAGCCTTCTAAGGCAACGTTCACACTGCAAGCCATGTTGCACAGTTCTGATCTGATTTGCATGTCATGACCGTTCACATTCATGACTCTAAGACAAGTCTGTCTTATGAAACGATTTGTTTTCGTTCACATCATATTTGGCGATTCATTAATCTCCAGGGAGAAAAAAAAATGCTAGGGATTTTACTTCAGACGACAAGCAGTTAGTCGCCTGTATATGTCGAGATCCAGAAGAAGTAAGAAAGCCAGGTGTCCCGCTTTAGCTGTTTTAGCTGCCGTTGCTAGCACCGCTATGAAATCCCCATGCTGTCGTGCTGTCGTGAATTCCAATCTGATCGTTTTTCTCATTCACGTCACATGACCACATTTCAGATCTCTATCTGCCCGAGGACCAACACATAGAAAAAAGTGACTCTGAAAACCAGACATTAAGAAAAAAAAAGAAAAAAGATTCAGATCTGTGTTGCATTAAGGTAAAAAAAAAAAAAAAAACGAAATTAAGTCGCTTCAGGTTGGTAATTTGAACATAGCGAGTTACACACGATGATTCATATGATTCACTTGTGAGTGATTCACATAATTCACATGTGAATAATCCTACATAAACAATTCACACATGTGGTTCTGACAACAGGTCACGTTATGTTAAGTGAATTACTCTTTGTGCTTCAAATAATTCAGATTTTTTATAATCTGTTTTTTTTCTTTAATTTTCACATTTCTCCTGAAAATACATCCTTGACATTAAATATGACTCGCATGTGAGAAACGTATCACCCATCCTAATTATATATCATTTAGTTTTTAATGCACAAACACTTTAAATACAACCACTATTACGCGTCTCCATGGTTATTAAGGATGGGAATCACGAGGGACCGACCGATATGATGATATCACAATTTGTATTGCGATTTTAAAGATCCTGGTTCAATAATTTTTTTTCAGACTTTATGCGTGTAGAATAGTTTAGAGCACACCAGCTGTAGGAATATAAAGGGAAAGGAACCACCTCAAGGGCAAAAAAAAGTGTGAATCAGAGCGACTGATTTTTTTTCACGAAAAAAATATAACTATCAATCCCCCCCCATCTCTAATAGTCATTCTGGCTTTCAATAAATGAAATGATTAGTCAATTAAGCCTTGAATGCCATCACCTTCACTGTCTTTCACCTTGTTTGAGGTTTAACTAGCAGCATTTTTGATCCTCCGTGGGGTTTCCCCCCGTCGTGTTCCCTCCTCCGTCCAAGCGGCCGGGCCTTTATCGGATTAGTAGGAGTCATCGGGTACTGTTTAACTCGTAAATGGACCCTCTGTGTCCTGCTGGGCACGCACCCAACACTGGCATGACTGTTCTGTCCTGACATCATTGCCCTAGCACTGCGTCCTCTGACCCCTGCCTACTGAGTCCTGGTGATGGAAGACTGTCTGCATTGCAGCATGAGGTTAGGGCTAAAAAGAGGACACTGGGTCATGAATAGAGATCAGAGCCTGACCTGTGTCCTGTGAGCCGTGCCCTCGGGGCTTCAGGGGGTATCTTCAGGGCTTAGGATTTGAAAAGTCAGCAGGGAGGCAGGCACATGTGTCGAAGCGCTGTCATGCTTTTATTGTGTATTGTTCATCTTCTCGGGAGGTGTGATTGATTGTTGCTTGATTTGCTTGAAAATGTTATTTATTAATAATACATCGACATGTACGTTACATTTAATAGAGCGATGTGCTTATCATGTCACCCTGTTTTCCTGTTCGAATGCAACTGATTTGTTGTTTTATCTGATTTATGAACCCTACCACTTTGCCTCTAGATACACCGCAAAAGAAAACTTGAAATCTGCCTGAGGTAGTAAACGGTGTAAATGGTTCGTTTGTCATATCTGATGGCACCCGCATATACATCAAATCATCTTACTCGTGCAAGATTTTTGTTGCACCGTGCAGGATTCCCGTCCCAATTTGCATCTCAAGCTCCGTCAAACTTTCCGTTACATCTCTTGTTTGCATGTTTCTGTCTTGCTTAGCGTCGAGACATTCCGCCCGACCCACCAGCCTAACAAGCTAGCACAGTCTGAACTACGATGTGCGTGTGAAGAGATCTGAAACAGTCTGACGATGACGTGTCTTTCCTTCTTTTCTTGTCTGGGACAGATCTGGAATGTGGGGACGTTCCCCTGCTTACTCCAGGGAGCAAAGAGATGATGTCGCAGGCCTTGAAAGCAACCTTCAGCGGTTTCACCAAAGAGCAGCTGCGGCTCGGCATCCCTAAAGGTAAACGTACGTTCCACAGTAAGAGTCTGTTTTTCTTTATAGATATCTGTCACTTTTGAATATCTAGCATTTCAGCAGCTCTTTATCTCGTCTTCTCCAGGCTGAATCACATGATAAGACTCGGCCGTTAACCTACTTTAATTCAAAAGCCTCGCTGTTTTCTGGTGTTAGTTATTAGACTAGAGCATGATATCATCAGTTATTCGTGACCCAGGTCTGACTTTGCTAGCTCTCTAATAAAATCACTGAATCTGTATATTTTATATAAAAAAAAAATTTGAGAAAAAGAACAAGAAGCAGAAGGAGTGGAAAGAGCAAACATGCACTGCCCAAAGCAGATCATCTATAAGGAGATCTTGCAAGATAGGCACTTGGCACGACCATGGCGTTATGAATTACATTTCCCAAACTAACTCAGACCGCAGGGTGGCTTCGTCTGCTATGTCGCAGGAACTTCAGTCTGTGTTGAAAATAACTTATGTATGTGTGCCATAACATGTGTGTGAAATGGTTGACCTGTAGGCTGTCATTACCGAGTTCCAAGCATAGCCACTGTGGCTGAAACATGCTGTATATAACTTCTTGCTGCCATACTGTTGGAAGAAAATACATATCAAACCTAAATATTTATTATTATTATTATTATTATTATTATCCACCTGTGTCACTCATTTGGAGCAGTAATTGAGACCGAGTGTGCTGTTTTGTCTCACTCTCTCCCTGCAGACCCCCGACAGTGGACAGAAGGCCATGTGAGAGAATGGTTGTTGTGGACAGTGAACGAGTTCACCCTGAAGAACGTGGACTTCCTCAAGTTCTGCATGAATGGAGCCAGTCTTTGCGCACTGGGCAAGGATCGCTTTCTAGACCTGGCACCTGACTTCGTAGGGGACATCCTGTGGGAGCATTTAGAGATGCTGCAGAAAGGTAAGCATGGAAATTTAAGATGGTCTATTTTTTTTTTTTTTTTTACGGAGAATGGCCTCAAATTAAAGGTGCAGTCAATGTTTTTTTAATTATTATTATTATTATTACTATTGTTATAATAATAATAATTATTATTATTATAATAATAATTATTATTATTATTATTATTAGTAGTAGTATAATTTATATTATCTTTCATAACCAATTATTTATATTTTTTTCCTTTTTACTTTTTGGATCAGTCAGGACTTAAATGAGGTAATTCAGATCCCCCCCCTAATGTGACATCACATAAGAAAATTCACCCCCTCAATTGTTCTCTGGTGGCACATGGCTCAGCAGTAGCTCTATTTACATAAACATACAATAAAGGAAGTTAAGAGAAAAAAGAAACATAACATCTGAAGGTTAGTTCACTTTGGAAATCTCTGAGCCCTCTGGTAACTTATTAAAGAAATAGCAAAATATGGGCCACTCAGAATCCTTTTTGTAACATACAGTAGCATCTCTGGTCTTTTTGGCTCTAGGATAAGAAGAAAGATCAGACTAAAAGTCAGAAAAAGTCTGAATCTGTCAATTATGTTTAATTCATGAAGCTGATTTTGTAGTCTAACTTGTTACATTTTTAAATTATTGTCACTCTGACTATACCTTCAAAGACTTTGTAACTTTGTAACCACAAAAACAACCTTTTCACCTCATGCAAATGATGTACACGGTTGCAGTTTTCAGTGTGAGGCCTGTGGTTTTCTTAAACAATCCATGTATTTATTTTTATATAATTTTTTTATGTGATGTCATGTGTTTACTTCTCATGTATAGTTTCAGAGCAGAAAAATCTGCACATGGGCTCACAAACGGCTCGTACAATCACATAGGAAAAACTAAACAAATGTGAGATGTGTATGCGAATGTATACAGTATAACCCAAGCACATGAGGACGTGACTTTTTCTCTGTATCACTATATCCTGTATGTATTTGTACAATCCTCATATATACATAAGGACTGATATGCGTAATTCTATTGCAAACCTTTGTTGAAGACATTATTTAACTTTGGAATGTAATAATTTAATCAGTTGCTAACAAAGAGAACCAGTGAGGAGAAATTGCAGTGGACACAACAGTAGGGTCCGGGTCTTAGGGGCCGTTTATGAAAGTGATGTAATGCTTCCTGTACTTGCCTTTATATTAATACTTTCCTCCACACACAGTTTCATTAGAGTAGGAGTCCATACTGCATGTGCTATACTGTATATATATATAATTTCTTTATTATTATTTGGCATTTGCCAGTTATTGATTGCTTGGGGTGTTTGGAAAAACTTTGGTTAGTCAGGTTTCAGGGAGGAAGCATCAGACAGAAAAGAGAGAGAGTGAAGTCTATTTTAAAACTGAAGAAATCTCATTATCGGATCTACTATTATGCTAATTTGATCTCACACCCTGATGTGTTTATATTATTATTTTCTCTCCCACGCAGAGGATCCGAAGCATTTCCCTGTCAACGGCATCAGCTCAGGTTTCCCGGAGTCTCGCTATACCTCAGACTACATTGTCAGTGAGTACCTGCCAGCCACACCTCATCTTCCGTTTCACAGCCTGTAACACGAGACGTGCATTGATTTGTCTGAGTCTGTGGCGTGAGTGCTTGAAGACAGACAGTAATTTCATAAAAGCCCTCACACACGCATACACACAGACACCCCCATACGGATGCCCGTGTCCATATCCGATCCCTATCCAGATTTAACCCTGGACGTAACCTGTTTTCCCAGGTTACGGCATCGAGCACGCTCAGTGCGTCCCGCCTTCAGAGTACTCGGAGCCGGGCTTCATTACCGAGTCCTACCAGACCCTTCATCCCATCAGCTCGGAAGACCTGCTGTCACTTAAATACGAGAACGAATACACCAACGTCATTCTGCGCGACACGCCGCTCAACCCACTTCAGGGCGACTACTTCCCCATCAAACAGGAAGTGTCACCTGACAACATGTGCGTGGGACGGATCAGCAGAGGTGAGGGGGCAGAATGGGTTGTGTGTCTATGTTTGTTTGTGTGGGTGGGTGCTTGTGGGTGGTTGTGGGTGGATGAGTGGTGAATCTCTTTCAGGTGGTGGTCGGGAGTGTATCAAGGAAGGAAGTTGCTATATTTTGCATTGTTTAATCACAATTATTGCCACGGTGGTGCAGCAGGTAGTGTTTCTGCTCCTGAGTTTGAACCTCAGCTCGTGGTTCTGCCAGTGTTGAGTTTTGTTGCATGTCTCCTCTGTGGGTTTCCTCAGGCTTCGTCGATTTCATCCTGCTTACAGGTAGGTGAACTGGCTAGGCCAAATTGCCCGCAGGACTGAGTGACTGAGTGTTCTGTACAGGGTGCATTCCCACATGGTCTCCGGATCCACTATCCACATCCTATATCCACTAGGATAAAGAAAGATAAATTGTTTTTGGTAGCTGATTTTAAACATTTTAACCAGACCACTCTTTGCTTTATAATTTATAATACATTTTCATAAGAATCTTCACTAAAGTCATTTAGCATCCCCAATTCATAGCTTTGGTTTCAGTGTGATTTATTATTTTTCTTTTCTCATGCTGCCACATGTGGGCTTGGGTGCCAAAAGAACGAAGGGAATTATTGCGATTTTTATTTGTGGTTATGCACACCTCGTACGAGTACTGAAGACCGTGGCAAACCAGGGGCATAAAAAAGGGAGGGGGGGAAGGGGGGTTGAAGAAAAACAAAGCTGCTCGCATCAAAGGGTGACGTGCTAAGCCACACATAGAGCAGAGCGCTCTCCAGAGTTGTCCCTTTTATGTAATAATTTACGGAGCGAGCTATGGTAACGGGCACAGTAATTTTTTTTTTTGGTGTTGTTGTTTTTTTTTTTCTCTCCAGAAGCGCCTCATTTTCTCGTAAGGTACAAGAGGTGTCAAGACTCAAACGCGCTTTTCACACGAAACTCTTGATGTGTGCTCTGACTCGCACACCATGCTTCTGCACGCTCTACCACTCCTTGATTGGAAAAGGACCGACAGCCCAAATCGCTTTGCATCTCCGAAGCTCAGATTTCTAGCCGAAGATCATCTTAACACGATGAGACGCTTGTGCTTTTACAGTATTTCGCCTTCACTCGCGACCAAGCCTCGCACATTGTAGCTTGGAAATTTGGCGAGCAATTACCGCCCCCCCCCCCCCCTCCTCCGACCGTGGGAAAGTATTTGTGGCAGCACCAAAACCCACATGTGGCTTCCATTATGTAGCTGAGGATTTCAGGATAGTTTTTTTTTTCTTTTTTAAATTAGCATTTTTTCCTTAACTGCAGTTTACATTAGTAGCACTAATCTTTTATCTGTGCCTTGGCTTTAAATAGAGAGCAACTTGGTTTCGGTTCTCTTACAATCAGAAATAAGAACGAATGGTGGTTGTTAAATGGAAAACAGCACATGAATGGTCACGAGTAATGATGAGTATATATATATATATATAAAAGTATTTATAAATTATTGCCTACAACGGCCAAGGTTTGATTTTATCGCTTAGGATTTATTCTAAGCTTAAAACATTGTTTTGTTTTTTCCCCCTCTTTGTCACAGGTAAACTGGGAGGCCAGGACTCGTTCGAGAGCACCGAGAGCTTCGAGAGCTGCGACCGTCTGACACAATCATGGAGCAGTCAGTCGTCGTTCAACAGTCTTCAGCGCGTCCCCTCCTACGACAGCTTTGACTCCGAGGACTATCCCACAGCCTTGCACGGCCACAAGCCCAAAGGCACGTTTAAAGACTACGTCCGCGAGCGCTCTGACCTCAGCAAGGACAAGCCCGTCATCCCAGCTGCTGCTCTTGCCGGCTACACGGGTCAGTTTCTCTCGTCGCGGACTTAAACTCACCCTGATTCAGGTGTTAGTCAGTCACAGAAAACAAAGGGATTAATTGAATCACCGCATGAATCACAGGAATCAGACGCGTTAGTCATAAAAGATCGGTAGCGTTCAGAAATGTGGCTCGAGGTGTCATCGGTTAAGTGGGTTAAAGTTTAACTGCATGGTTTTAACTGGGTCAGTGATACTTGTGATTCATAGGAATTTGACAAATTAGTCAGAAATGAATGGCCAAAGGCATCAGCGAATGTCAGTCGCCCTTAACAACTAAGTGAAAAAATATCTCATGCACACGATTCAAGCCACAGTGCTGTCGGTTTCTCAAAACTGATTGGTCAGAAAGCGCGGATTCCGACAGTAGTGCTGGCTGGAGGTGTTTATACATAAAGTAATGTTTCTGTAGTAACAACTATAACGGGTGATGTAATGCAGGTTTCTGTAAGGGGACTTTTTGAACATATTTAAGGAAGTTTACTGATTTACTATTATTATTAATGGCTGACTGATATACATATATATATATATATATATGGGCAGTTCATTTAATTATAAGTGATATAAATGATTAGAGACAACAGAATGTAAAGAAGTTGCTTTGTGGCCATTCTACAATATAAAATTTAACTTTAAACATTACAAAAGTTGTTATTAAATTAACAAATACATCTGTTTTTCAAAAAGTAATTCTTGGCAAACTGCCATGGTACAAGAGAAATAAAACATCCCGGTACATGTTATTGGAAAATAATAAACTTTATGCCCCTCTGAATATCACTCATTATTTTCCTATAACAGCACAACCCCAGGTGTTTATTCCTCCCCTTAATCTTGTTTACAAGTACTTTCACTACCTGCAAGAAAACACGGAATGTGGTGGTAACGTTCTGCCTCCTAAACCTAAAAAAACCCTGCACTTAGTAGGACACGACGAGCTTTGGATTCTAAAAACGTCACCTTGCACCAGTTTTGTAACCACAACAGCATCACTCTCTCTCTCTCTCTTTCTCTCTCTCTCTCGCTCTGTCTCTCTCTCTGAAATGCTTGCAATCTGTTTCTCAGAGCCTCTGCCACTGCCCTTTTCTCTAAACCTGCGTGTTTGTGCGTGTGTTGATGTGTATGTGCGTGCCATTTTCTCCACCAATTTGCACCCAAAAAGCAACTTAAACAATGAAAGACGTCTTTGCACCTCTCCATCCTCTGTTTTTTTTTTCTTTTCCTTTTTTCTTTTTTAATGTGCACATACTTATCTAAGGCCCGCATCTCAACCCTTTTCCCAGGTCGTCTTGGCAACAGAGGGTGCAGCAAAAAAAAAAAAAGCGTAGCAGTCCCTGTGCACTTAACCTGAGAGCATGTTTATCATTTCATCTCTGGGAGGCTTTCTGAACCTGCACCACAAATGCACACAAAGACATGGTTTTTAAACCTATGACACACACACACACACACACACACACACACACACACACACACACACACACATACACTGCAAAACATTTTACATTAAAGCCCTTATTTTCCAAAAGTGAAAACGTACTTTGCAAATCTTTCTTAGGACTCGCCGATAAAAAAAAAGAAAAAAAGCACATTACTATGATTTCTCACCTTTTTGTGTAACACTTAGTGAAAATACAGGGGGTAAAAAAAAAAAACATTTAAACATTAATTCTCTTGGCATTTGTGCCAGCTTTAGGTTCAGTCTCATAATCATTGCTTCATTACCTGTCACAACCTCACGTCTTTATGTAATTATAGAAATCTCTGAGTGTATATGAGAGAGATAGATGATGTAGAGGGCTGATAAGGTGAAGAAAAACAGCTCTGAGGTTTTCACATTTCACATTCCAAATCACAAACATTGGTACATGAGGCCTTTGAAGAGCAAAAGCCACAAACCTATTTTTCTGCGTAAGAGTCTGAACACTGATGCCCATCATACAGACTCAATCGTTTGTCTTTAAACCCTGATAGCTTGTAGGTTTGAACGTTAAGTGAAAGGGTTCTAGTGGTAGAGCCGAGCTGTCAATCAATGCTGACTCAATTTTTCTCTATTTTGTAGCATTTGTACCTAAATATGAATGCAATTTCATCAGGTTTTCTGCGTCCCTCGAAAAAGTGCTATTACCCTTCATAATCGCTTCTTTCTCTCTTCCTGTGTCACTGTTGCTTCTTGCCGTCGAAGCAGGTATGATGTAATGTATCGGCTTGGCTTTAACACATAGTAGAAAGTGAGCTAAATGTGACTTGGGTGCATTTACGTTTTGGCCCTCACACGTGTAAACATTTGAAGGTTGCTTTTCAACACAGAAAGTCCGAAGCACCAGCTCTTGTTCGACGCCTATTCTCACACCCACACCCACGCTCGCGTAGCCATGTTCTAACACACACAATCACCGCAGTCAACCAGTAACATGCCCGATTGTGTACGTGTACAGTACTCGTCATATTTTTAGCCTAAGAGTCCACTGTGATGTCAGCCGGCTGGAATTTTCAGTTTTTAGAAGTCAAGAACTAGGGGCTTTGTGTGTCTCCGAGCCGGTTTAGCAATTTTCCAGGCTGGAAAATAAAACTTAGAGATGTTTGCATCACCACAACACAGACACTTTGTCACACGTCATCCCAAAACCATGAGACCAATGAATAATGATAAATGCTAGAGGGTGTTTGAACAGAAGTGGTAAATTTTTTATGGTTTCTGGGATACAGAATAAGCACACATATATATTTATGTATATGTAATTATATAAACATATATATATTTAAAATTCCATACTAATGCATGTTTTTGCATCGTTTCCGTGCATGTCTGTAGGTAGCGGACCCATTCAGCTGTGGCAGTTTTTGCTGGAGCTCCTCACAGACAAGTCATGCCAGTCGTTCATCAGCTGGACAGGAGACGGCTGGGAGTTCAAACTCTCCGACCCCGACGAGGTGAGAGGTCACAAGGCCGCCCGACTCTGTCCTCATGGGAGATAAATGTAGGGTCCAACCGCAAAACAAGACGTCCAGCCATAGTCACAATGCAGCTTTTGTTTGCTTAGAGATGCCGACATGGATTAGAAATAGCAGTGGGCATGACTGAGCTTCCAATGGAAAATGCATGTGTCGTCTAGTAGTGAACAAGAAGAATTTCGGGGGAAAAAAAAAAGAAAGAACTGTACAGTAAGCTACATGGAATGGAAGAATGGAAATGATTTATTTGTAGATGAGATTTAAATTGTGAACATGCCCCAGATCAGTGTTTAGTAGAAGTGGTGGTCTAGTAAAAGCAGACAAATGTGACTATGGCCATAACTAACAAATGCAGCAATAAAAATGGTTAAAAATCAGGCAGCTAAATAAAATGATTTCTTCACACTTGTGCCAAATGGCAGGCTTTGAACAAGTTGTTGGATATTTAAAGAGGTTTAGTAGTTTAGGGATCTATCTGGTTCGTGAGCTTGTCCCTTTTTACTGGATCTATATAATCCTATAACAAAAGATTATTTTATGACAAAATAGTTTAACAAGAATTACTTTAGAAAGCTATGTATATGAACCAATCAGCCATCAAACCATAACATTATAACCACATAGGATTTAGGTTCCCCTTGTGACACCAGGCAGCTCTGCCCCTTCAGGCGTGTCTGGTCACCAGGACATTAGTGGTGGATCCAAGGTTGAGCTGAGGTTGAGATTGGGATCTGAGGAATTTGTCAACAACCTTGGACCATTTGCCTGCTAAGCCCTATGCACAGCAGGCTGTGGTGCACTGGGTCTTCTGATACCTTTCTATCATGACCAGCATTAACATTTTTCAGAGATTTGTGAAACATCTGCTTTTATGTTGGATCGGGCCAGACAGACTAGCCTTTGGTCTCCATGGGTATTGATTATCTCTCTAAATCAATCTACCATTCATTTTTGTACTTATACGTACTCATTTTCGTACTTGCATCCATGATGCAAATACTGCATCTTGTGTTTTAACAACCTTTATCTGGTTTTCTAGGTAACTAGTTCAGAAATGTTTCTTATACTGAAATAAAACATCCATAAAGCATGCATTCATTGAAACTGTTCGCGTGCGTTCATTGAAACTGTTCTTCTCCCCTGAAGGTGGCACGGAGATGGGGCAAAAGGAAGAACAAGCCCAAGATGAATTACGAAAAGCTGAGCCGTGGTCTGCGCTACTATTACGACAAGAACATCATCCACAAGACATCAGGCAAGCGCTATGTCTACCGTTTCGTGTGTGACTTAAAAAGCCTTCTGGGATACACACCCGAGGAGCTGCACGCCATGCTGGATGTCAAACCCGACACAGACGAGTGAAAGACCAGTCCGGGAGCACCGGGGGCTGAGAGACTTTCCTCCCTCATCCTCACAACAGTGGGTGTTTATTTTGGGTCCAACCAAGTCATACCTAGTCATGGGTCTGCTCTTGTTTGGAGCTCATGACTGCTTGATCTTGCTAAAGGACCCGTTCCCAACCTTACCAAAGTTCATAGTCTGTAGCGTGTATCATAATTCAGCTCTGAAGAGAAAACAGTGAGTTTCCAGCAGAGCTGCCATTTTGACCCAGCAGCCCCTAAAAACAGACTGCCGTAGAGGGGCGGGACTAGGAAAGAACGAAGGACTGGTTCCTAAAGTGGACATTGTATGGATGGAAAGTTCCGTAAAAATGTTGCCAAAGTTACAGAAAAATGGAACTTTACAGAAATACTTAAATATTTACTATTAAGTTACTGTTGCTGTCTTAGAGTCCTTAAATGGACCACACAAAAATGATCAAAGTATTTTATTTTTATTATTATTATTATTATTTTGCCTTTGATGTTTGTGCCAGTATTACTTTTTATCATTTGTGAATGAAGGATTGAGAATGCCAAAATGTTTTTTTTTTCTTTTCTTTTTTTTCTTCTTTCCTTTCCCCATATGTCTATAGTCAAAGACCCTTTACACACAAGTCACATAACTGAAAACTCAGCAGGCGAGACCAGAGACTGCTATTTTACTCATGCAGTTCAGTTAAAAGAAAAGCCTCTCACTCAAACCGAGAACGGGTGACAGACGCGACCGAAAGTAGCCGTTTTTCTGCTCGGGGGCGGCAAGCTGTGAACACACACCCGCCCTCGGCTTATAGGCAGGAGTGTTTCGCTTCTAAGCAAGCACAAGTTAGGCAGCTGTGAAGCACGGCCCATTTTAGATCTCTTTTGTCTAATCTCTAACGTTCAGACAAAGGACTCTAAGCATCTCTTGCCTTAGTTTTATGTCTCTGTTACCACTGCTGTCGCTCGCCCTCATGTATTGTTTTGTCTACCCCGTCTTTTGAGAGCACATGTGATGTAAACACGTCTGTAATCTTCCTGTCTATCATGAGACAGAGTGAAGGGTCTGTAAGTGAAGCACAATAGAAAATGTCATTTAACTGATCTCGTCCCCTTTTTGTGAGCTGATTGACAGCAGGGAACAGGCTTCCTGATTAAATTTATGTCTTTGTGGAAATTGTTTCTCAGGACAAATACCTGAATGTAATAGAGGTCTTAACAATAAGCTCTGACACTGAGTTATTGATCACTGAAGTGAAGGTTGTGTGCGTGATTCGAGTATGGGAAAATATTGGTAATATGGTTGGATCGGGATAAGAAAGTAGGGGTGTAACAGTTTCAGACTGTGGATCGACATGGACGATGGAGAAAATGGCCAGTGATGCTATTACGGTTGTGTGAGCTTCAGAATAGCATTAGCACAGAACAAATGCTGATTAATACCGCAACTAATGTACATCATGTGCAGGTAGTGAATCAGTTTCAGTTACCACTATAAGTAGGGAATAAAACGCAACACAGAATGCTGTTAATAATTATATTAATAATATGAATAATAATAATAATACATGTTGGGGTGGCGTAATGTGACCTGACGCAAAGCATTATTTTTCCAATAGCTGCATGTCCTGAAATGTTTTATTCCTCTTATAATGCAGTGCTGCAATCTTTTCATTAATTAAAGAATGACACTTACCTTATTAGCCATTTACAGTTAATGCTGTGCAACAAATTAGTTCTGCTTTCATTTACATTACAGGACCCACATTCATTCCCCCAACAGCCTTTTCTTTTATTTTTCCACAAGACAAAAACAAAACCACAAAAGGACAAAGTTCTCCACAAAGTTCCTCTGACACCTTTAAAGCACTGATACTGGAGACTCCTTCCAGGAACCATGAACAAACCTCTCTTAATCAGAAATGTCACCACGTTATGTTTCAATCATCAAGAGTTAATCACAGACACACCAGAACGAGCAGGTTTATATAATCTTAATGTCAGAGCTCCCGTTACAGAAACACCTTCCGACCGATCGGAATTATACAGTCGGCAACGTTGGCATATAATACTTGTTAGCAGTGTGACTCTGGTTCCTGTTGCCTTTTCATTTGTGGTTAGTGTTGTACAGAACGCGCAGGCCTTGTATGAAAAAAAAAGAAAAAAAGTCCAAGTTAAGACGTGCCATCAACACGATGTTATTGTTTACAGTGGTATTCTTGCCGCCTCGATGGGTTTCATTTTAGAACCATCTGTTTGTACAGATTGTGTTTCCAATCGATTTATTACACGACCCAGAATAAACATATAGGCCACTGTTGAAGCAGTAATAACACCGAAATGCGTGTGAGGTCTCAGAGCCGAAGGATCCGAAGCTCATCTGCACTTTCTGAAGGACCAACCCAACATTCCAGTCGTCGTTTTATCCGTTTCAGTGTGCTGATGCTTTTACTATGGATTAAATTAGACAGCAAGAATAAATAAAATATATGAAAAATAATAAAATAAAAAAACCTGATTAAATGACCTAGCTAAATTAAAAGATGCATAGCGGGGTGAGGAAGTGAATCTATAATGGAGAGGGCGTGGAGATGTGGTTCATATACTGTACGTGGTTTTATGTTAAAAAGGTGTTCTGTGTTCTTAATGGTTTCCATAACTCATGCTTCACGATGTCAGAAAATGTCAAATGGTATTATGTTTCTGTCTTTTCGCTCTTTACGAATGAAGCCCATTAGATAATGTCTTAAATGCTAAGTATATTCTTTTTTTTAGAAAAAAAAAAAAATGCCACACATATGTATCAAAAGCAATTATTGTGATTTACATGTGCATACAGTTTGTGATGAGGACAAATCACAAAACCATTAATGAGGAAATCTTTTTTTTTCATTGAGTTGTGTTTTTTTTTGTACAATTTATAGTGTTTCAGTATTTTTTTGTTAAAGAAAATTTTAATGTATTTAGTTCATAAACATTTGAATATTTTTCAGTAATTTATATTTTATAAACTTTGAAATACGAGACGCAGACAGCTGGTGCTTTCATTAAAAAAAAAAAAGAGGTAGAGCAGGACCAAATGTAGCGGTTTGTTTTATTTTTGTTGTAGTTTTTTCTTTCCTTTATTTTTTTTATACAGAAAAAATGAAATTGATATGAAATTTAAAGACCTGTCTGCATATACAGTTATATATAGAAAAAAAAGGCTGATGCTGGCCCATCATTAAGTTCTGCAGGAGAGTTTTATAAATGGTAGCTTCTATTTCTTATTGTACTTCAAATTGTTATGTTATAAAATGTACATAAAAAAAAAAAAATCACATTTCTGTGTTTGCGTGTTTTACTTTGTGCATAACGCCAAAATATTCACACCCCTGCAGACACACACATACACACACAGGTAGGATTTGCTTACGCATGCAGTAGCACTGCAGATTTTGTGGAAGATTTGTGGTCGAGTTTATTATAAACCGTACTTGAAATGTGTCAGTCATCACCCGCAGCCTAACAGTTATATCAGGTTGTGTGTATGTATATTGGGAACTGAAGTGAACAGTGTTTTTAGCTATGGAAAATTTTCTATCGCTTGACTCGAGCTTTAGCGAGCGTACAGCACTCGCTATTATTTTGTATGCACTACAAAGTCAGAGTGCATTGCATTGTCAGATTAGTACAATATTGCATCGTATTTCATTGATTTCAACCAACATCAGTGCGTATTTAATGACTGGAAGCACTAGAGATAATAACAATAAGCAACACGCACTGAGGGACTGTAATTGAGACAGTAGCGACATTATGGAGAGAGTCACTCCAAGCGTTAGATGCACTTTTAGCTTTTTGAATACAAGAATGGAAAAAATACAGCAGTAGGGTATGAACTATACGCTTTAACAGTTGAACAAAAAAAAAATCCCCTTTTATTCATTTTATACTTGAAAGGTACAGAATTAAATAAATGATAAGGTAACCTTCATAACTTTCAATATGAACTGGGTTGATATGCAAGAGTGTTAGAGATAAATGATGCAAGTTCTTCTTGCAAGTGACAAATAATCAGTTACAGAGTGGTGCAATGCTGAATTCATGTTAACCACCATGAAAGATGATAATTTTCCAGTAACGGCACTTTCTAATATCTAAGTCATGTTACCAAAATGTTATATTCTGTCCTAAATCGAGTTAAAAACTATGGTGTATCACTCACTTCTCATTGTCTATACCACTTTGTCCTGTATACAGGGTCATGTGTGGCTCGAGCCTATCCCTGGAGACTTATCCAGGGCACAAGGCAGGGTACACCCTGGACAGGCACACACACACACACCCATTCGAACACTATGGTCAAGTTTGGGAACGCCAATGCATGTCTTTGGACTGTTGGAGGAAACCCACCAAGCATGGGGAGAACATGCCCCGCGGTGCACACAGACCCGAGGCGGGAATCGAACCCAGGGGTTCAAGGCGACAGTGTTAACCACTAAGCCACCAATGCCGCCTAAGGTATATCAATGATATTGTTGGCAGATATTATTGCCACATAACGTTGCTGAGCCTAGGCCTGACTGCCTGGACCAACCCCCAAATCAAAACACCGCCTTCAGAGGCTTGTACAGTAGGTGCTATGCATGATGGGTGCATCGCTTCATGCGCTTCCCTTCTTACCCTGATATATTCATCACTCTGGAATATAGTCAATCGGGACTCATCAGATCATATAACCATTTTTCATTGCTCCAAAGTTCAATCTTTATCCTCCCTAGCAAATTAAAGCTTTTTTCTTGATTAGTGTCACTAACAAGTGGCCTACTATGACCACACAAATGTTTAGTCTCATTCCTGTCATCACATGTCTGGAAATGCTTTTACTTTCACTATTCAACACAGCTCTGATTTCTGCTGGGGATTTTCTTTTTTTCTTTTTTCATGATGCAAATTCGCCAACAGAAGGTTTAAGTGATCACGGTCATTCATGATTTTTGTCCAGTCACATGTCTTATGTGAAGCTGACAGTTCAGCACTATCCTTCCAGGTTTGAATAATGCGCCGGACAGTTCTTAACCCAACTGCGGTAATTTTCATGTTTTCTTTGCTTGATCCAGGCTGATAGTTTGACTATTTTCAAAATGCCAGCTTTATTTTGTCAAGGCATTGTACATTACAGTCAAAACTGTAATGTTAGCCGCTGTTATACAGTATAAAATGATTCAATATTTTGTGACTAATCATGTTCCAGAATTCACAGTGCAACAATATCCCAATAATTGAGGTATTACCGGAAAATATGTTATAATTTTTAAATATAATGGTTAAATGGGAGAGCAAGCATCATGTAGGACACTCACTTTAACTATTTCATGATGCTTTTCAGAAACAGGGCTTTGCATTTAACACCTCAGCCGTAAGGTTTTTCATCAGCTAACAATTAAAACCTCATGTCATGCGGTTAAAGAATCTAGAACATATACGAAGGTTATAGTGCGTTTGTCATCTCTCTATTAGCGAGAATTTTTATTATACGAAACACCCATTAAATCTGCCTTTTTCCAAGAACGAACGCATCTGTGCAGCGCTCTGACTTTTCTGTAATGGGAATCTGGAACACTGGCCCAAGATTCCAGGCAATGCATCTGTCTCTGTGGTGTACTCGGGGGCAGGTCCGGAGGGAGACACTTTGCTCGTTTGTGTCCCGTGTTAATGTCTCCGTCCCCTTCGGAGGGCCTTAGTGACGTCAGCACTAAAACAGGCACACTAAAGCCATTCACTTATTTGTAACCCCAGGCTCCAATAAATTCCTCATGTCTAAATAAAAACACACATGGCCTATCGTTCTCACTCTAGCCCCGCTCTTTTTGAAACACTGCAGCTGGCTGGCGAAGACGCTACGCAATCGGTTGAAGACAAGAAACAATGAGATCAGAATTCGGTTGTTCGGAGAGTGTGTGTGTGTGTGTGTGTGGGCAGTGGGGGTACAGGGGGTTTGGGATGATCCAGTGTGGAATTAACAATTGCAGTGTTAATTCAAGTTAAGATGGAAACAAAATGGAAATGTTGAGAGTTAACCTAATAGTAATTCATTCAAACTCTTAATCCTGGTGAGATTTGGATACTATCCCAGGAACTTGAGCCTCAAGGGTGGGGACAACAACCTGTATAGTACTCGAGTCTACACATTATGGGCAATTTGGGAACACCAGATAGCCTAATCTGCAAGTCTTTGGACTGTGGGAGGAAACCAGACTACCCACCAATCATGGGGAGAACATCCTCACAGATACTCATACATACTCACAGAACCAATCATACTGTAAATAATGAGCAATTTGGAAACCGCAATCAACCTACAACCGATCTATGTCTTTGAACTGTTGGAGGAAACCGGAGTACAAGCAGGAAACAGGTAGAACATGCAACCAGGTGTAATAGGTGTAAAGACATACTCCTACACTTTCATGCAGTAATCTATTCATTACTGCATGAAGAAGTACCATTTATGAGATCATGCATCTACAGACCAAGAGCTTCAGTTCATGTTTACATCAAGTATCAGAACAGGAAAAAGTGAGCTCAGTGTCTTTGAGCGTGCACGTCGGTATTTAACCTGCTGATCCCCTCCTGGGATTTCCACACGCAACAGCTTCTAGAGTTTACACAGAGTTATGTGAAAAAGACATAGAGCAGCAAGTCTTCAGACAGAAACACCTTACTGATGAGAAATGTCAGTGGAGAAAGGTCAGTCCAGCTCGAGGTGACAGAAAGGCTACGTTTAACTCAAATAATCAGTCTTTAGAGACCAGCAGCTCACGTTCCATTCCTGTCATCCAAGAACGGGAATACGAGGCTACAGTGGGCTCAGGATTACCCAAACCGGTGGCATTTTTTCAGTCTAGGAATCCTTCTAATGAATGACAAAAATGAACATGCAATAATTCATTAGAAGCTGAGATGTACAGTATGTCTCTGTAAGTCCCCTACATATGAACATTCGAGTTATGAACTTTTGTAGATAAAAAACATGCATTCGCACAGGATCAATCGCGATAACATTCCTGGCGTACATTGTCACGTGCATGCAGCACTGCATTAGACGATGTTTGCTGGTCTTATGAACAAATTGGACTTACAAACGAGCTCTCAGCATGGAACTAGTTTATATATAGGGGACTTACTGTATATATAATGGAGGCATTGTATGGCACTTGCATAGTGAGTTTGCATGTTCTCCCCATACATATACATATACATATAAATGAGCAGGGTTTAAGCCTTATCTGGCATTTGAGTGCACAGAAATGCACTCAGATGTAGTTACTATGATTTTTATGTGTTTTCATAGTTTTTAATCTGACTACAGTATAAATGAAGACATGTTGCCCATAAAATATGTCGAAAAATCTAATCTAAAAAAGATGCCAGAAACATCT
This sequence comes from Clariallabes teugelsi, assembly GCA_030014215.1. Lineage (NCBI taxonomy): Eukaryota > Metazoa > Chordata > Actinopteri > Siluriformes > Clariidae > Clariallabes > Clariallabes teugelsi. The sequence continues at coordinate 7,382,695 of JAQMYG010000037.1, read as the reverse complement.
TGCTTTAATCACTTAGCTAATAAAAAAATCTTTTTTTAGGGCTTAATTTAACACTGTGTTCAATCATGGTTTACTGTATAAACTGACTTGCATAAGGGAAAAAATAATCTCCTGGTTAAAACATGTGCACATCATTGGAGCTTATACAGTGTATTTGAAAATTTCACAACTACCAACTCCCCACCCCACGAACACACACACACACACGCTTCGGGATTTTCAAGGTCTTTGTCACAGTTTAGCAGAACTCGCTTTCTCTGCACAGGTGGTTTTTCTCTCTTCTACCTTCCATAACTTCATGTTCATCACACACTCTACCCCCATCAAAGGATGCACACACACACACACACACACACACACACACACACACACACACACACACACACCTACACACACACACACACACACACACACACACACACACACACATTAGTCACTAACTTTTGGCCCACACCTGTCACTACGAAAGTATGATAAGGGCTTTATTTTTTTTAAGTAAACTTGAGTTGACCTGAAGTGTGTGTACTGATAAGAGATCCTTCTAAAATTGGTATCCAAAAAAAAAAAAAAAGGTTGCATTTTGCATGCTTAACTTTAACATTTGATTTTTTTTTACTTTTTTACATAATCTATATTTGGATTATTTTTGTGTACAATATATGATATGATGAAAACCAAACTCAGTACAGACTGATGCTTTGCAACGGAATCTTGTTTTTGAGCTGAATGTCAGCTAAACGCTCGAAGAGCTAAACCTGTGCTGTGTACCTGTGGCTTTGTCGGTATCAACAGTTGGGGATTTCAAAGGGTAATTTACATATCGTGCTGTGGAAAGTTTCCATTGCATTTGGGTGCAAAAAAAAAAAAAAAGAAAAAAAAAAAAATAAAAAGAGAAAGAAAAAAAATAGTGCAAGTCTTGTCACACCTGGTGGTGTAAGACACATTTCTATCCATGTCTGTCTGTCTGTCTCTCTCTCTCTGTCTCACACACACACACACAAACTATTCTGAAGTAGATTGCTTAGTGCTGAGTCTCAGCCCAAATATTTATGCTAAAGACTGGCAGGCTCCAGCTGTCTCATGTCCTGTCAGGCTTCCAGAAAGCCCAAGAATACTCACTTCGAGAACACCATTACTGCATTTATTCCAACAGAAGCAAAGTTCACTTATAAATGCTGAAAGAATTTTATTTATAAACACCATTGTCATAAAGGAGCCTTACAGAAATCTGAATGTAGATTTAGAGCTGAGTGAGCAAGCCAGAGAAGAAACCAATCATATCTTTAAAACCATTAACACTAAAACCACTTCAGGTTTTGGTTCCTCTTGTGCCACCGGGGAGACTCTGGCCCCTTGGAGCGTGACTTTACAAGACCTTGGGGGGTGTGCTGTTGTGTCTAGGACCGGGACATGGGGCATATCCTTTGTGTGCTGTGGATTGCAGGGTGGGGTCCCCATGGAACAAAAACATTTGTCTGGTGCATCCCATGGATGCTTGATCAGATTGGGATCTGGATCAACAACCTTGGACTCTTTTTCTGCTAAGCCCCATACACGGCAGGCTGTTGAACTGAGTGTTCTGATCCCTTTTTGACATGTTCAGCAGTTTGTGCTGCATTGGCTTTTCTGTGGGATTGAACCTCCCCGTTGGCCTTGGGTCCACACTGATGTAGATGAGATACGTAGATCCTTGGGTGCCTATGATCTTTTGCTGATATATAATTGATAACCAATGTTATTCAATTCACCTGGTGGTGGTGTTAGGTCGGATTGGTGTACATACATTATACAGCAAAGCCTGTACATTCATCTCACAATGATTGCATCTTCTGAAAAACAATTGGTTGGACCCTTTAATGTCTATGTGGAATTTTGCATAACCTATATGATTTTTTATGGAGGTCAGAAGGTGGATTGGCTAAGCTAAAATGCCCCTAGGTATGAGAAGGTGTGAATGCTGCCCCTTTGCTGAACTAGCATCCATTATTTTATCTGGGATCAACAACCCTGAACAGGATAAAGCACTTACTGAGGGTAAATAAATGAATAAATAGATGACTCCCAAACCATACTCCAGTAGCGAGTGCTACGTAGCCAGAAGAGGATGTGTTCCCTTTTTGAGTCTGGCTCCTCTCATGGATTATTCCTCATGTCATCTCTGGGAGTGTTTCCTTGCCACTATCTAATTTGGTTTGCCCAATAGAGCTCTAGATCTACATTTGTAGAAAAGATTTGTAGAATAATAAGTGTTAAATGTGCTTCAAAATATATTTGGGTTAAATGTTCAGTTATAAGTTAGTTTAATAGTTAATGATCCCTGATACTGACAAGACACCATATGATAGCCAAATCTAATGGCTCCCCTCGGTGAACCTGGGGTTCTGGAGGGTTCAGGTTAGCTTAGTGGTTAAGGCATCGGAATGTAGATTAGAAGGTCCAAGGTTCAAACCCTACTACCACCAAGGTACCCCTTCTGGCAACTAACCCTGCTATAAACAAATTGCCCCTGTTGGGCCCTTCAGTAAGGCTCTCAAGTGGTCTGATGTTAGATAAGATAATAGTGTGAGTGAGGTTGTCTACTAAATGTTTTGTGGGAATGATTATTCTCATGGTGCATGCTGAGGTCTTGCCGGTTCCATGATAGCAACTCATCTTCATCTTTAATTACATTATTTATTCTGGTCAGGGTCATCTCCATTACAGCACAGCTTACAGTATGAAAGCCCCTGGTTTCTCTTTCCCTGGGCTTTGTTCAGGGCTCATCGTCCTCAGTGCTGGAATCTGGTTTTAGTCATTATCAACCAGGGAAAATAATGAAGCATCCTGGGATATTGTAAAGCATCTATGTGGGCTCCCAAGGGACTCAGTGTCAAGCGTGATTGCGTCTTCTTCTGTCTCCAATTCAGACTGCTCATCTTCAGGCTGAGAAGTTGTCAAGAAACCTCATTGAGTTCTTGTCATTTAACAAGCAAGAGCACTCTGACCTTGATTTATTCTCATTCTCTTTATAAAAAAAAAAAAAAGAAGACCATCAATCAAAAAGTCTAAATTGGCATTTCACCCTGCCGTTGTCCACTTCCATGATGGTGTTCTCTAGTTTCTGTCTTTATTTGTCTATGTCTTTGGCTGTGAAATGGAGTGAAGATGTCCTGGCCCAGATAAGGCCACAGGTGGGAAGTGTATTATGAAGGTTTATAGGGGTCGGGGCTGGGGGTTTCTCCAGGTTTAGCTCCAATTTGCATTTTTATTACACTTGTTCAGACCTCTAGTAATGTACCATTGAACCTGCGAGGAACCCGCAGCACCTCGCCTCCTCATTTCTCACATGACAGTGCCCATGCCAGGGCGGTGGCATATTCATGAGGGGCCAGGAGACGGGGACGTTGCATTCTTTGACAGGAAATGAACCGGCTTCAGATGGTAATGTGGGCTTTCCATCAGGAATGCTGATTGATATTTTGTTTCAGTTCTCTGACGGCTCATAACAGACACAATGAAAAGAGAGCAGGCTCTGAGAAGCACAGTTGACAGAGGAGGCTGAGGGTCAGTAAAGCAGGAGAGGCCCTGAGCTAAAATTATTATTATTTTACACCAGCCAATAAGGATGTGGCATGCTTACTGAATAGCTTTATTATCCTCCCATTGTGGCACTTTGATCCTGGGCACTGGCCAAGAACCGTCCTAGCTGTGGCAATATTCATAATGCAGTGCTTGGTATTTACAAGGGCACTGTGTTTGCGTAGGCGTTGACTTCTCAGCACTTTTACCCTCTTCTCTCTATTTTATAAGTCCTGGGGTATTTCAGCTGTCTAGTAATTGCGATTCCATGCTCTGTTTGTACAAGGAAGGGTGTGTGTGTGTGTGTGTGTGTGTGTGTGTGTGTGTGTGTGTGTGTGTCTGTGCAGCTGGATTAGTACAGAATCTGGTCCATGTCCAGTTGCTGCTTGGAGTGTTTTCACTTCTTTTTGCGTTGTGGCTGGGAGTCAGCACTCCTTTCCCAGGACATCTGCTCCCCCGCACACCATGGAAAGCCTCTGCTCCAATCGGATCCTTTGAAACACCCTTTGGCTAAGCCGACGCTTAGCTCTGATTTGCTGGATGGGGCAGAGCCCAGAAAGTGATGACTTGAGCCTGAGAATTTTCCGAAATTTTCCTTCTCTTCTCCGCCCCCACTTTACCTCTACCCTTACCCTTACTAGCTAACATCTGCTTCCAATCATAGTCTCTCCTAAGAGACAACCCGTCTCCCCCTCCAAATCCCCCACGCTGCCCCCTACGCCATTCTAAAAACCCACTCCTCAAGGACTCTCATTAGAAACCCCCTCCCAAAAAAAAAAAAAAAAAACTTGGGATAGACTTACAGATCTGCATTTGGCCGTGATAGCGATTCCCATCTCTCCGTGAGAGGTTTATAAAACAACACCAACATAGCATCTGGATTGATGTAAAACTCTTGGCTGAGATATTGAAAAAGAACAAGTGGAGAACTGGATGAAGAAAAGAGGCTGTAAGTGATGTGAGGAACAGCGTATCTGTGGGAAAAATGCATGGAAAAATAGGCCTGAGAATGGAAGAATTGTCAAGTGGGTGTGCAGAGCAGAAAAATGAGACATTTTTAAATAATAATAATTATTATTATTCTTATTATAATAATAAAAACACCATAATTGATATATAATCCTAAAAGTGAAGAAAGCAAAGCTTTCACAGCAGTGGTTGATAAAATACCTACTCGACATGTAAGTGAAGAATAAGGGATGACAGCAAACGGAAAAACGATGAGCCCAGAATAAATGCGTAGGTTAAGTGGATGGGGAAAAGAGGCTTCTGGATAAGATGTAAATGTTTAAAGTGAGCACAGGGGTGGGAGGTTTGAGGGTAGGTGTGTACACTCACAGCAGGACCATTGAACTGCTGCTGTAAGCAAGTTATCCCACACCATCTCTGAACCATCACTTGTCATCTTTTTACCTATCTCGTGAGTCACCTAAAAAAACTATTTCTCAATTTCTATGTGGCAAACTGCTAGAGCTTTTCCTTACGTGCAATGAAACCACAGTGACAGCATCATTAGTTAATAATAGCGGGTCCTTTCCACGAAATACATTCTCAGCTAAGCCTGTTGAATCACCAAGGGATTCCACAAACACAATATTGCCATGAGGATTCTTTTCTGATCTATTTTGTCTGTTTCTTTCGCTTCTTTGATATAATTCGAAGATCTGATGCTTGCATCTGGAAAAGCAGCATTTGTTTTGATGGAGAAACAATGGCATATACATTTCCCTCGTTATAATTATGAGAATAAAATATGACCTGCCTGTCAGAGTGTCAGATCTGATGTTCACAATTCTTGAGAACGTGGTGCTGTTATCTTCCTTGTTCTATCTTTATGATGACCTGGTGACTGTTAAGATTGTGATAATGACTCAGAAATACAGATCGCGTGCAAGCCCTGTAGCATGTTGGTCATGCAGAAATAGAGCAATGGAAACATGATCTCTTATTAATGTTCTGACACAATGATGGCGAAGATAACTTGCAGCGCTAGATTTTGTGGAACCACAGTAACCAAGCCTGATGCTGGTAATGCTAATCAGATACCCAACTCTCTTATTTAATTCTTTATGTGCAGTATACACGGTTGAATGATAAAGCTGTGTTTCAACATGCAACAATCTGATAAAGTCCCAAATTATATTTGCAACTATTAAAAAACGCACTTGTTGTAGGTGGTTTCTTTTTAACTAATCATCTAAAGGTTGGCATGACACTGCTGATTAGGCTTGAACTAATTAAAGAAATGTGTCATTCTTTCTGTGTGTGTATAGTAACAGTTAATATGGAACATCCATGAGACAAGTTAGTTCCTGTTATCATTTCCTTTATAGCAGCTAGAGTGGCATGAAAACGTCATTTCATTTATAAAAGGAAAAGGTTTCTGCCATGCCTACAGTCAGGTCTATAAGAATTTGACCAATCACAAAATAAAAGTAGCCTTTGTTCATTCATTCATCTTTAATACCGCATATCCTGATACAGGGTCATAGGGGCAACGGCCAGGCAACAAATCCATCGCAGGGCACACACACACACTACAAGAAATTTGGAAACGCCAATTAGCCTAATCTGCAAGTCTTAGGACTTTGGGAGGAAACCCAGCAAGCAGGGGAAGAATGCAAACTCCACACACACAGACCTGAGGTGGAAATCAAACCCTTCACTCCGGAGATACGAGACCACATGGTTAACCAGTATGGCACCATGCCCCCAAGATGCCTTTGTGCACCACCAACATGGATTTGAAATGAAGCAATCAAGGAACTGAGTGTCTAGGATTACTGCCTTAATTCAGTGGGTTGAACAAAAATATTACAATTAACCATTTGGGAATTAAAAGCCATTTGTACACAGTCTCAGTTTCTCCCTTGAGCTGCTTTGCCAGACCTTTGCTGCAACCATTTTCAGTTGTTGCTTGTTTGTGGTTGTTTCTGCGTCCAGTTTTATCAGTAAGTGAAAAACAGCTCAATGGGGTTGAGGTCAGAGGATTGACTCCATTTAAGGACATTCGATTTCTTTGCTGCTTTCTTGGATTTAAGTCATTATCCATCTGTACGGTGAAGCACTGGTCTATCAGTTTTGCAGTATTTGACTAAATCTGGGCAGAAAGTAGAGTTCTATGCACTTCAGAATGAATCCTGCAGTCACATCAGTTAAATCATCAATGATTTGCTTCTCCATACTCTGCTCTTTCAATCATTCTGGGACAAATCTGGTACTTGTACTGTATCAGAACTAGACAAAAAATCTTTTAGCAAAGTTTTTAGCAAAGTCTGATCTGGCCTGTTAGCACCGTGGCCTCACACCTCCAGGATTTGAGGGGTCAATTCCTGTCTGAGTTCTAGGAGCATGGCGTTTGCTTTGTTCTCCCTGTGCTTTTAACTCCCACCGGCCAAAGATTGGTGTGTCCAAATTTCCCATAGTGTGTGTGTGTGTGTGTGTATGTGTGTGTCCGTCCTGCGATGGATTGGCATCCTGCCCAGGGTGTACCCCGCCTCGTGCCCAGAGTCCCCCGGGGATGAGCTCCAGGCCAACCGTGACCCTGAACAGGATAAACTGTATAGAAAAGGAGTAAAAAATAATAATAATCTGGCCTTCCTGTTCTTGAGTATTACCAGTGGTTTATATCTTGATGTAAACCCTCTGCACATTCATGAAGGCGTATCTTGTACACAATCAAAATGACACTTCATCTACCTCCTCCAGATGGTTCTTGACTTGACTAGATGCATATTTGCAAACACAATTTGCAAAATGTTAAAACAAATTTCTTGTTTTGTTGGCAGATAATTTTGCTGAGAATTTAAGCAATTATTTCAAGAAATAACCAAAATTTTGGGCCCACAGAACAAGACATTTTGTTTTAAAATTTAGTAAAATATGTTTGCAGATATACATTTGTTTAATTGTTCATTTATTAGCTCTTATAATAAGAAAAATACAGAAATTTGACTAGATGCAAGCAATTTTCATTTCCTAAGATGTAATTTTTCATACGTTTTTCTGTTTCCCACTTCTCTGCTAGGCCTCTTCTGTTTTTTTAGACCTAATGATGGCCTCCTTCACCTGCATTCTCTTCTTTGGACTGGAGATTAAGAGTTCATATGAACTATCAAATGGAAAGTCAGCACATGGAATCAATACTAGACCTTTCATCATCAAAACATGTTATGAAATAACTAAGAAACAGGGCAGGGCCGGCCATCAGACTCTTTATCAGTCAATTTTCCATTCACTTTTGAAGATGTGAAACAACTTTGTAAAAAATGTCTGTATTTTCTGATATGTTAATGCACTATATTTTTAACAAACCCCTTTAAATTAATCTAAAATTAAACACATTAGCCATGTTAAATTGAATGTGTCTTCAGTCTTCCACATGGCTTTACAGGGATTCTGGTTCATTATTTTTTGATGAACGTTTAAGGTATGGTCCTTCAATGCTATCTGAAGTTAAGACTCTAGGTAAGCCAGTTCAAACGTTTAATTTTGTCTCTTTAGAGCCATTCAGATGGGTACTTTAGAAATTCTGCAATAAGAACATAGGGATATGCCCTATCCCTATGATAGGCTAGATAATGAAAGGCTTGGAGATTATCAATTAAGTTTGCAGCTTGAAGATCTCCCTTTTTTGCCCAGTTCTTGCCCAATCTATCATGACATCCTATCTGAAGCAAATAAGATCTGAAGTTCTGTAGAAGTTTATCTGAGAAGTTTTGTACCGTGTCTTCAATGTTCTTGTTGAGGAAGTTTGCCACTTTTGGGAAAATTCACCAGGGTTCCAAGTTTTCTCCTTTTGAGATAACAGCTCTCAGTCAGCACTTTCACAGTCAGGTTTTCTGGATTCCAAGAGCATTTAAAATGGTTTTGTACCACTGTTTTTGTAAAGGTTTCTCTCCATAGACATATACATTGCCTAGCCAAAAAAAGTTGCCATCAAGAAAAAAAAAACTGTTATTGTCAATAGTTAAAGTAAGAACTTTCCATTGAAACAGGTAAGGTAGTCCTGGTTGACCCTATGGTGATGGGTGCATCAGGGTAAGAAGTGAGTGCCAGGCAGTGTATTTCAACATATTTCCCCCTTTAAGTGCATCATTTTGTGCAGATTGTTGAGAACTTTAGGGCCTATGACAAACAAATAGAGCAATTTATTACAATAAAATATGTAGGTTGTCTGGTTCCTAAGAGACTGTCGAGTCTTTCCAGTGTTGGAAATTTTCCAGTTTTACCTTTCACTGATAAAGGAGAATCCTTATGCAAGGTGTCACTATAGGAACTATCATACAGTATATTCCAATACAATAAAAACATTCCAGCACATCAGAATCAAGCATTTAACAGCATTGAGGGGTAAAAACCTATATCATGTTGTGCATGTATACGTAAGCAATGGAAAATCCTTTGAGTCTGGGTTAGCTATAAAAAGTCGGATACATGGCTGCGTTCAGAAAATGATTTTATTCTTGAGTGACCCAGTGTTTAGAAAAGTCATGTTTAGTTTGTGCTACGTGCACATGGGATATCATGAATGTATCTGTTCCTTATTACATCCTGTTTTTCTTCTTTCCCCTGACTGTTAATATATCTCAAACTTTATCCAATAATGCTTGTTTGTATAAGCTAGCCTGACAAACACTGGGAATGTATAACATACATTTTCCAGATCTGCATTGCTTGATCATGTTTAAGTCTTGAGAAATGCCATTCTGGCCTGGATGTAGTTCATTCAGAAAAGGAAAAAAAAAAAAAAAAGTTCTGAGCATAGTTAACATTTTTGGAAGCACATCATGTTTGCAGCGTGTCGTTTTGAAATACAAGACGATTAAAAGCCTGATTTAAAACAGAACGAATTCTGGATATGAATGCATTTAATTATAATTTTTATTACTTTAAAGGAAGTGACACAAACATCAACATAAGGTTAAATGCTGTTCCCTCCCCCTCTTTTTTGCACGCTTCCCATTTTTAAAAAAAAGTGTCTGAACCTGAAACCCTGGAAATAAAGAATAACTTCCAATATAATTTCCAATTGACCTTTACACCGCACGAGACAGAGTTCAGATCTGCCGCCTCCCTGAAGCACGGAACTCCTTTCCATTTTAACAAGTAACAAATGTGACATGGAATAATTTTTCACATTGAGCTTTAAACGGTTGCATTCTTTTCTACACACTTCTTACTATTCCTTTTTTCCCCCACTAAAGGTCATTTTAGCTGACGCCACCGCAATACAAGCCCACAGTATGCCATTTATAGCAAAAAACTGTGACTTGCCTTAAATTTGAACCCTGTCAAAACCTTGAAGAAGAAGAAAAAAGAATAAGAAGGAGGGAAAAAAAGAGTGTACAACTCGTAGAAAGGGAAAGATAAAGCTTTAAAGGGAAAATGTGGAGTACCTACAGATTCCTTTCCATAATGACTAATGAAGTCATAATGGCCGTTTTGTATCATGTACAGATTTGTTTCCATTTTGGTAACTAAAGAGAAGCTTTTATTCTCCAGACAACCATTATCTGTTGCTCTGACTTATCAGTGCTATGAAAAACTCTGTCAACAATCAAGATAAATGAGCGTTTATCTTTTTTATCATAATTTTCCACTTTTGTTGCATGATCATTTATCAGATACTAAAGCAGTTGCAATGGGATATTCCCTAAAAATACACATTAACGTATTGGCAAGGTCAATTTAAACCATTCAGCAATGAAATAAGTAATATGTTGTAAAACTTCTAAATGTAAAAGCACATTTAAAATTACCAAAGTTGTAAGCACCTAAAATTCATCGATTGTAGATTGTAGTCTTATAATTTATAATCAGTCTACACCGCATGTGTTTGGACTAAAAAGAAAAAGCACAAATAGAACACGTGAGATTTGAACCTATAACATTATAATCTCATACACATTGACATATTAGCATGGCCCAATTTAAGCCATCCAAAAACTATTTTAAGAGGCAACAAATGAAGTAGGCAGTACAGTATGTTGTAAAACTTTTAAATGTAAAACCACTTTTAAAATGACCAATGTTTAAGCACATGTCATCGTTTGTGGGTTAAAAAAAATACCCATCAGTATACGTACCACATTGTTGCACTGGAACGTTTCTTCTGGTTTTCTAATGACTTATTCAGTACATATCCCAGTTGATAAATCTTTTAACATCTTGACCAACGGACATTTGTTTCATTTGAATCATTTGTTTGAATATTACCTTGTCTTTTACAGAGACTCTGTTAATAAATACAGCCTCAGTCATTAAAAGAAATGGCTCAGCCTGCGCGGGTACCACTGCAGGTGGTTTTTTCAACCTTTAAGAATCTCCACTACTAATGTGACCTCAACTTTACACAGCTTATTTTGGACACAAATATTTTCTTTTCTGCCTGTTTTTAGTAATGTTTCCACTTAAAGTCCTGTACTGCCCACCGCACAGGGTTAAATTAAGGTCTTGTCAGGCAGCTGTAACATGCGCCACAGGCATTTTAGTGGTTTTTTGAGACTTGAAGACAAAGAATGGTAATATTTATTTAGGTAGTCTAATGCAAACATTGCACAAGCCATCTACAGAATGAAATGAAGCAGCACACTGTATGAACTGATTTATCAGTAACCTAACGAAAACCTAATTTGAACTTGTTATTGGAATAGAGGTTGGCTAATGATCTATAGATCATCTACTAATTAACAAGGGTTATTAAGGAAGCTAAGACAAATATTACAAGTTGATAGCTTTTAGATTGTGTATAGATTATTTACTACCACCCAATGACCACTACATATAATAAACTGACATGTTGTTTAAAATTAGCTGACACACTCTTGTTAAAGGTCTAAAGATCTTTTTTTTTTTTTTTTTTTTTTTACTTGTAGGAGACTGTCTACCTTTGACTTTCCAAATATGGTGTTATTTAAAAAAAACTGCCACTAAAGCAAAAAATTAAACATGAAAGAAGGCTTTGGAAAATATTTAGTGGTTCATTTATTTAACCCATCATCAGGAAAGACGGTTGATCGGGTGACCTTTAACTTCACGCTAACAGTCATTGCTGTAACTGGAAGATATATAGCAGAGGAACCCTATTGTCTTCTAACCTACCAGCACAAACATACACAAACTATGACCGTTTTGGAAACACTAATCAGTATACGACATGCATCCTTGGAGTTTCAAGGGAAACAGGGGGACCCAGAGGAAACCCACCAAGCACAGAGAGAAAATGTATCCATGCATACTGTACATACTGGAGGCAAGCTTCGAACCAACAGCCCTAGGGGTTAATAGATAAAGCAAACAATAAAGCAGATGTCTTATATGTCTCAGATGGGACAAGATATGGAACAAAATACTGAAGTTAGAGAAAATATTGAAATTTTTAAACATAAAAGAAGCAAAAAAGACAAAAGAAAGGTTTAAATTTAGACTTTAGGTTTATCTAAAAAAAATAAAAAAAAACTCAGCTCAATCATGCTGCAAAGGGAGTAGATGGTAAATGTCTACTCCAAAAACGCCATCTTAGCTAGTGAGAATCTTAATAACTGTCTTTCTAATTCTAATATGAGATAATGATGGCATGGGGCCTTCAAGGTTAGCCCCACCTCTCCAGTGTTATAGGTTAGAATATAATAGGTTATATTGGCTATTGCTTTTTCTCTCGGCCCAAACACATACTGTATGGTGTAGACTGATTGGTGGTTCCAAATTGCCCATAGTGCATGATTGAGAGTGTGAAGCTGTGTTTGTCTAAGGATTGCCAGAAGTTGGGGTCCACAACATCATAACGTCCCCTACAGATGACCGCTGGCATGAAGTCATAGGTCATTGTGGCCAACCATCACTTAGAAATGTCTGCTTGAATTAATGGATGAAATCTACTGATTGATAGATGGACACGAGATTATTTAGGCTGTTGTAATGTTTAAAATGTTTTCACTTACTTCAAGAATTAAAGTTGCTTATATTACTAGGAGAAGATTTTACTCATTTCTTTCTAAATAAATAAATAAATGCTTTAAATAAATAAATAAGCATATGTGCCAATAGTGGGAATTACTAAAATAACACAAAGCTTAAATTAGTCAAATATCTGCATATATTTGTTTAATAAAGAACTTTTTGGTTTATTGTAATCTTATATTAACATATACTAGCTATATTTGGCAGAGAAATTAGATATCTTCATTTTGGCAGTTTTTGAGAAAAAACTTTTTTTTTTTCAAGGTGTTAGTAAATATTTCATTGTTTTACACAGGTTGTTTGAGTCAAAAAAAAGTGTTGAAAAGCACAAATATATTATACTTAGTTGTTAGCACTTGCACCTTCAGGGTCTGGGTTTGATTTCCACCTTGGGGTCAGTGTGCATGGAGTGTGAATGCAGATTAGGGTAGTTGGCATTCCCAAGTTGAGTGTAGTGTGTGAAAGCGAACGTGAACCGGAGGTCCTACAACGGTTGTAAAAATGGGAATAAATACATACAATGGTCACTATTGTCCTCCATGGTCCTTAGTTAGAGTACAGATTCCTAGATGGATAGATGGATTATTAACCT
>JAQMYG010000037.1:7340747-7353851 GCA_030014215.1 Clariallabes teugelsi | reverse complement strand
ACTCCACTTATACAGAACAAACAGAAGGGTTCACCTTTCATTCTATTACATGTATATCTTCTCAACATAAACATATTTATTGTGCTTTAGCCTTGACTTATACTTTGAGAATTATTACTTCCAGGATATGGGTGTGTTCAGGTAAGTGATACGGAAATGATTTTTTTTTTTCAGACAGGTAATATCAGTATCAGTCTGTTTGCATTTTAATGCAAAAGGTGTAGCAAAAATGACTACAGTATATGCTATTTGCATAAATGTATGTTTCAATTCCACAAAACAAGCTTAGTTATGTAACCTTGGTTGAAAAAAGGGCTAATTTTGTACATTCACACTCTTAAAATGTAAATTTTTAGTATCTAGATCCTCTTTAACAAAGGAAGTGAATCTGAGGTTTGTAGTCTATGCAAAGAACTACTATACTGAGCTTTTCAGCACTGATAGGACCTGCTGTGAACTTTCCCAAATGAGTATCACAAAATGATACAAGAATTAATTTTCTGCAGGCCACCAGATGAAATGCTTGAATATTTGGATATGTATGTTTAAGTGAAAATGGATGGTCACACTTCTAAACCCATTCAAGAACCTGAGGTTGAGCCATTTCCTCTTGTGGTGAAATGATTAGAATCCCATTTTGAGGGGCTGTGAACTTTGAACACAGAAGGTGGCGAAACATGTACTGCTTCTGTGTGGGAATTTAAATCTATTACTGTGAGCGGCATCTCCGCGGATTAGACATGACGGGTATGATTTCGCAAAATGACATCGAAAGTTATTGGTTTCTTTTGGATTTGAGCATCATTTAGCAAATGGGTATTGATACTGACAATCTGAGGTACAGAACACAAAAAGATAATAGTTTGTGAAATAATGTAGCTGTTTCTGCCACTGCTAATGTCATTCCAGCATCAGTTTGATAAATGGCCAGGTCATACTGAAAAGTAAGGATGTAACAAAATGCAGTGTTTCAAGTGGTTTTGACACATAAACAAGAAAAAAAAAAAGAAAGGAAACAACCACAAATGCAACAGCAAAGTACCATGTTCGGTTCTGAGTCCAACTTTCTTTCTACAAATTTTCAGCAGCATTTGATCATATTGTTTCTTTTGATCTTCCAACCATGGTGGACTAAAATGACAATATCATTGAAGGTATTGTGGCATTCAAGATCTGGAAGATCTGGTTTGGCATTCAAACCTGTATGTTTCATTATGCAAAACCACAGAACACAGTTATAAGACTAAGAACTACTGTACCTTCATTTCTCTCTGTAATCCCCTGCTAAACTAATGCACTGGGATACCATCACTACTGCTTGGATACCATCAAGGTATGCATGTTTCTCAGTACTCCCAAGCCATGATCGGACCGCTTGCCACACATCTGAAACCCTGGCATCCCACAAACTCCTTTAATTGCCCAAACATGTGAAAATGACTCAGAGTCAGGTCAGGACTGTACGGGAATGTGACAGTCGAATTCCTGTAATGTGCAAGTGTTGCTGATGAATGACTGTGTGTAGAGTTCCCTCAGACAGATGGATCCTTTCCATATGACAAGTAATCTGTTGGTTTTCAAGGATCAGTTGACTGCAGTGGACTCCAAGGATCATCATTCACATGGCATTCTTTAAATGTTTGCACCATTCAAATGTTTTACTGCAGCTAAGACTTCCTTCACTGTCCTGTACTTGAAGTCTTCTGGATTTGTGCCTTCATTTATGAGAAATCTCATTAAGTCCTTGTTTGACTTTAAAACCCCTCATATTTCTGCAGTTCTTTATGGTGAACATATTAATGTTTCCTTAAAATAGAAAATCTCAAATATAGACAATAGTCGATAAAATATGGACAACTCAAAAGCCACATACAGTAAATGTCAGGTTTTGTAAATCAAATCACTGTTTTTATGTATGTGTAAAGTAGCAATCAACTTCAACAACCTCGCAACAGTTGTCTGCACGTTACTCACTTAGGAAGGACAAGCATATTTTTGGTCATATGAAGAGATTTCCCACTGCGACTTTTCCACTTTTCAAATAGAAATTTGAGTGGCTGAGAAATAAGACAGCAAATCAATCTGCCCAAATGGAAGGAATGTACAAATCCTATACAAGCATTCCACATTGTTTCATGACCACAAAAGTCTCAGAGTCCTGTTTTGGTTTGGACTCTTCCATGTTAAAAGACTGAGTAGAGGTCAGTTTAATACGAGAAAAAAAAAAAAAGACGGACAGTCTTCGCCTAGTAGCGGTGTTAACAGCTGGGGTCATGAGCTCAGGACCTGTTAAAGACCCCCTTGGGTTTGGTCCTGTAACCAGATACGTGAAATAACACAGGAGAAGCTCAGTGCTGTGTGGGGGAAAGAGCATGAGCTGGATATCAAATCAGAAAGGTGACAAGGGCACAAGGGGTCATCATATGGGCCAACGTAAATCACAAATACTACCAGGGGGAGGAGGCTGGAGAAAAGAGGTAGGAATCTGAGCCGCAGAGCAGAGACACAAACAGAAGGTGTAAGTTGGCACTTCGGATTACAGCCACGGTCTGTGTTGGGGCTGAGCCTGGATTCTGAAAGGTCAAAGGTGGACACGGCCTTTGGTGCACACAAACACACTGGAGACCAAAACCAGGTTTGGTTGTAAATATCTCCGTAGCCACCTTTCACACCCCTCTGCACCATCCATAATCCATACACACACATGACTCCTGGAGAATTTGTGTGCTGGGTGGGCCTGAAACTTCCACACTCTCACTGAGGCAAAGATGAGAAATAACTGTTATTAGTAGTGCATGGTAAAATGAAGGCCACATGTCCTGGACTTAAGGCACCTGAGGTCAATGCAACATGGAGCTCTCAGCAAGTGTGACCGTGTTACAAATGGCTAAAAGGCACTCAGAATACAATAAGAGCACTAATGGTCAAAATGTAAATCAGTATCAATTTCCTCATTTCATGTTATTCTATGACTTTTCATTTTACTGATACTGCATGCTGTGAGATTCTGCAGATTTGCTTAGAAGGATTGCTGAATGTGTATTAAAATCATTTTTCTAAGGATTTTCTGTTTTTTTTTTAAAAACACTATTTAAAGCCTAACTTCAAGACAACATGATAACTTTATGGTAATAACTTTGACGAATGGTAAAGTTTGTCATTTATTTAATAGTTTGGATATTCCAAGTATTGTACCACTATGTATGAAAAAGGACATTTTGGAAAATGTACCAATCAGCCATTGCATTAACACCACATAACATAAACAGTTAATATTAATTACAGTATAAACCAGTTAACTGGTGGCAGGATCATGGGAGCCCACATGGGGAGCAAAGACTAGCCTGTCAGGTCTGATCACAGAGAAAAGCCAATGTAGCACAGATTGCTGAAAAAGCCAATGTTAGCTGTGATAGAAAGTTATCAGAACACCCAGTGCATCACAGCTTGCTGTATATTGGGCTTAGCATGCAACCATTATAATGTTTTGGATCTAGACTCCAAATTCCCCAGATCACAATCCAAACAAGCTTCCATGAGATGTAATGTACAGACAAGTCTGATCCAAGTTACACACCTTCAGTGGTCTCATGGAGCTGCTTTGGTAGTATAATACTGTGCATAATGTTTTATGGTTTTAATTTTATTTCTGATTGATGTATAAGAAATGTGTTGTAATGTGTTATGTGGCCAGATGTAAAGCAGAGTCACTGTTACCATCATAAGGTTACTTCAAGGCTCACTTAGGTGCACACTTTTTCCTGAGGATCATAGCTATTCTCAGTATTTAACTTTAACACTTTACTTTAAGTGGTTTACTAATCTTATACCAGAGCTTTAACTTTATTTTTTTAATGCTTTCTATTAAAAAAACATATTAAACCTTCATAGGTATAAGTGAATTGAGATAATGTTTTGTGAATTGACATATGATAAAAAAAAATATTATTTTTTTACCGTGAACGCTCGCACTGACTCGGGGTGTGCTTTAGCAATAGCAATAGTTCCTGGCTAAAATAGTGAGTAGTTAAACTGCAATAAAACACACAGATCTGGGCCTTCGCCTTCTTTTTTTGACTGGCAGTGAGTATGTTCTCATGACTCTATGAATACACTGTTATTCAACCCTTCTGCATGTGTTATGAAACTGATACATTAAAGATAAAGATTCTTTCAATTTTAACGCTGCCTTTTTTTTTTTTTAAAGACAGAAAAATGCGTGTGCTGTGTACGGCTCGCATTGCTGTCTTGAATGGAAACTAACTGAAAGGTCAGGGAAGACAGCGGTTAGCTGACACTTCACAATCTGAAAACGTGAACACAACCTGAAAAGAAGAGCAATGCTAGAGAGGAGGAAAATGTGTGTAGATATTGTTTGTGTGCCAGATAAACCATGCAAGGCTCCTATGCAGTCAGCATATTAATAACACCTTCTGAAAACACAAAGGTACAGAACCACAATAGCTGCCTGCACAGCTTGTAAAAGGTGCTTGTGCAAAGAAACCACAAATGTTTACCTGAGGACAATTTAGGGTGTTGTCTTGGAAACGATACACCAAATCAACAACCGCAGATGTGGATCTGTACTTGTAATGTAGGCTAATATGAAGATGCAAGCTGTGTTTGATTGCAAAAAAGTCACCCTAACCCTAGATATGCATGGTTCCAATGGAGTTGAGAGTTCATGTAGATTAAACCTCAAAGCTTATGATGTACATATGTTAAAAATGTTTGTTAACTCTGTGCTACTCGATATATTATGCAGACTCAGTGTGGGATAGAAAACAACTTAGAAATTCAATTACATACTCAAATACATCAAGCTATGTCGAATTTATCAGTCTACCCACAGGTACCATTAGATTAGTGCATAGTCCACGGAGCGTTCCTGTCAAAATAAGACTTTTGATTAATAACAGAATACAGTTATGAGACTAAAAACTTCTTTATCTTCATTTCTTTAGATAATCCCCCATTACGCTTATGCACTTATCCTAGCATTTCAATAGTGCTTGGATACCATTATTATTAAGTTTTCTCAGTATGATCGGACTGCTTGCTTTCACGTCTGAAACACTCCCAGGAACTCCTTTAATGTCCCTAACATAAGGAAATGGCTTGTAGCAAGGTCAGGACTGTACAAGGGATGTGGCAATAACTTCCAGCCGAGTTTCTTTAATGTGCAAGTGGTGGAATGCAAGTTGGCGACAAGCTATTTTCAACAATCAGGTGTTTCGCTTGCTGAATATTCACAAGGACCTCTACAGTCGGCTCTAAACCGCCTCGGCTGGGATCATCAATTCTGGATGTACGACCTTCTTTAAAATGTTTGCAAATGTTTTACTGTGGCTAAGAGTCTCATCGTGATAAAAAAATGAAATTTTTCATCACAAGTCTTTTGTAAATGGGTTATACTCCTTCATTCTTCGGCTGAGATGACAAGTCCCGGTTTGACTTGATCACCCCTCACAGATAATACATTATACAGTAGGTTCATTAAATTTAAAATGTAATGCTTCATAATGTTAGTTAACTAAAAGCTGGCCTTGTGTAGAAACCTTTTGGCAATTTTTTTTTATGTTTTTTTTTTTTTTTTTGTACTGAACATGTGTTGGGTTTAGTGCAGATTTTTGTTCACACTCATGTGTGTATGTCAGTAAATGCCAAACATGCATGAATTACAAAAATGCATTATCAACAATAAACCTTGTTGAATAACCATTTGGTAAAATTGTGTGCAAACGTTTTATAGGCCAAACCAAACCAAAAAAAAGTTTACCCAAAAGTTTCTGTAACACTGATTTCCTTCACACTCATTTGTGTTTGTTTTAACTACACACGCTGCAATGTTGTTTCAATTTCTTAATGTGAAGAGAACACTCAACTGATACAGTTAAAAAACTGCTTTTCTGTGTGGAATTTGAGGTGCCGACTCAAATAATCAACCCACATTATGCCTCATATATTTTACCTCAAAACTTGCTAACTTGACTCAGATTAATGGAAATATCAACCTTCAGTGGTGATCTCTTTCAGTTTATTTACAATGTTTGCCTTTAAAACTGTGAAACTAAACCTAGCCATCATTGCTTATACAGTATGTTTACTTCATTGTAATCTATTGTTAGCTAGTGGCTTCATCTTTAGCTAGATTGCTTATGTAGTTAGCCAAAACAGAAGATAAATATAAAAAGAAAAGTAAAAGATACATTTTCTCTTCATTTAGGCAAAATATTTACATGATGGAATTGAATGTTGTTCTTTAATTCTTTCATTCTTCATTAAAGAATTAAATACATACAGTGTCAGCACCTTTACCAAGCGCTTATTTTAGCACCAGTGTTCATACATATGTGATACAAATTCAGGTCTGGCCCCACAGCATGAGTGTCTGACATGACCTCACACAGTCATTTACCACAACACACAGTTTTTTACTCTGCAGTTGCAAAGCCAGCTACGTATGTAACTTGAAGATTTCTAAGCATCAACTTTATGATTTGGAGGCTGCTAGTGATACCGATGCATGTTGCTGCACAATAATGTGACAATGGCTTGCAAGCTGAAGTTTGGCTGGTAGTCGGGCTAGTGTACACTCCATAATCGCAGAAATAAATCTTGTTAAAAATTCAGAATTTATGGCTCCGAATAACATTATACAAGCAATATTGCCAATTTGTGGTGACATTTTAGACCTTTTTTTGAGCAGAGACTAGTGACTGCTCTGTAGTCAGTACAACAGAAGAGCTCCAGATGAGGAGCAGGTTTAGTTCTAAAGACCACTGACTAGCTTTGCTTGATCACCATTCTTCCCAACAACCAATCACTGATAACTGTTATTCCCTATAACCAATCACTTATCAGCACTGGTCTGATTAATAAATTATGGATCATGCATGTTTCCAGTGGCCAATCAGGGTCACCATTGTTTCCAATAATAACACTGATAAGTGTTTTTCCAATGACCAAAAAAAAAAAAAAAAAACACCCCAAAACACCCCAATGACCAATGTTTTTCCCAAAGACCAATCATTGATTGTCATTGCTTTGATTGAGCAATCATTAATGACCAATATTTCCAGTGGCCAATCACCAATCACCATTGTTCCCAATGATCATTCACTAAACACCACTGCTCTGAATGACCTATCGCTAATCTTGATTGTTTCCAATGACAAATCATTGATCACCATTTATTTTCCATCCCCTCACTTTATATTGAACATTCTTCATAAACATATTCACAATTAATCTTATTATTTAATCTGTAACTATGTCCTTTATGTATGTTTCCAAATTACTGTATGCATGACCTCTGCTTTATTTTGTGTGTTTTTGATAGAAAGGTATTTTAAATGTATTTTGTATGCAAAATTTAGTTTTTAGTGCTGAGAAAAATAATATATATATTTTAATGAAACCATGTTGTATTAATTTCCATTCTGAAGCAACACTTTCTAAAATATAAATTATCTTGATTAAGAAGTATGCAAATTAGCATATGACATCATGGCATCTTTTAAATTTTTAAGCCTGCATTACCAACTTTCCACTTGTAAAGAATACTATAGTTTTATAAAAAATATATATATATATATAGACAAGTACTGTTTGAAACTGAATTTTAGCCCTATATGTACCTGCCAAATGTGTATTGTGTGCTTAGAGCACCTCTAGTGGTCACACAAGAAATTGCAACATATAATGGTTCCTTTTTCAGCATCTTCAATATAGCTTTAGCACTTGGGTTTATTCTAAGGGAGGCAAAAAGAACTTTTAAGCAAATAGAATGAGAAAATAACTGCATATACTAAATAAAAAAATTATATTATACATACATATATTTAATATATATTATATTTATTATAAATATATAATGCGTTAAAGTTAAAGAAGTTTATAGCTTTTTATGAATATAGAGAAGACAGAGGAAAAAAGTGCATGTGTGTGGGAGTGCTTGTGTTTGTGTGTGCATGCACGCGTGTGTGTATGTATGTGAGTGAGCGCGTGTGTGTATGTATGTGTGTGAGCATGCACCACACTGTAAACTAGTGCGTTGCTGATTAGACAGGGTGAGGGAGAAGTCTTAGGATTGCATGTGTGCAAACTATGCGTGTGAACGGGTGTATTTGCATGTGTGTGTTAGCATGAGCATGAGCATGAGCTGGGCATGAGAACTGAAACCCCCACATGTGAAAGAGCTGAGAAATACAGTGGGGGTGGAAGAAAAAAAAAAAAGCCCTGCGAGGGGGAGGTGGGTTTGGTTTTGGTCATTTCGGCTCTAAACACTGTAAACATTATTACAGAAGCGACTGATTTACCACACTCATTTCCAAATCATTAAGGTCTTCCTTTTGTCAGTCTGACTGGTCAAACAGTGCTGATTACTTTTCTAGAACAGCAACTTTATAAATAATTCTGGTTTTAAAAGCAAATCACAGGCTTATAGTAATATTTCTACAATTTCTCATTTCTTCGTATTTCTGTAGTAACCGCTTGTATGGGAGAAGCTGCACATAAACAGTGTTTAACTGCTGATGTGCTGATGATTTTTAGGAAAGAGATGTCTAATTTGCATTTTAGAAGGAGTCTCCAGTGTCAGTACTATATAACAAAGTGATACATTTTTTTTATGCTTGTCTTCAGAATGAAGGACTTTGTGCCTTTTATATAATAAAAAAACTGTTTTTTTTTCTTTTATTAACTAGACATGAAAAAAGATATGCTGGTGTTGCAATAACGTGAATCTTTTTTCACAGCATTAAATGTAATTAAGAAAGGACACAAGTAATTATGTCTTTTTGAAATACATTTCACAATTAAAAAAAGATGTCAAGTGATGGTGGTGGAATGAGAACAACAAAACCTTGATTATTTTCCTATTTTTTTCATGTCATGTTGTTAGGTATAAAATTTGATGAAGGAACCACAGTGGGGTAGTGGCATTAACACTAGATCTGCCTAATGTTTTCTGGTTTATTAACAGGACAAAAAGGTATGTATAGTCATGTGTGAAAGTTAATGCCCCCATGTAATTCTATGCATTTTTTGTGTATAACAACATGATAAATCATAGTGAGTGTTCGTATTTGGCCTCAAACGAACAACAACATACAACTTATTTTTACCATGCCATTTTTATTTACCAAAAAAATAATAATAATAAATGAAGGGAATACTAGTACCCACTTATGCTTCCACAGAATTTAAGAGGGTAAGTTGCAACGAGGTGCTGCTTATCATCAGCCCTTGATTAGTTGATCACCAGAAGGTGTCCAGGCCTCTATAAAGGCAGACAGTTTGCCAGAGGGAAAGACATAAGCAGTGGTGTTAGAGACAGAATTGTTGCTGCACATCAACCTGAAAAGGTTATAAAACCATTAACAAACAACTTGGAGTTCAATGTTCTATTATTCTAATGAAAGCATTCAAGACAGTTGGTCATTTTTCCACTAGTGGACGTCCTAGCACCTTCACCAGAAGGTTAGACCATGCAATGCTCAGAGGAAAAAAAACACTAAAAAAAAAAAAAGAGCTACATCTCAGACCCTACAGGCATCGCTGAGCATGTTAAATGTTTAAGTCCATGAGAGCACAATTAGAAGAAGACTGAACAAGTATAGTTTGTTTGGAAGGTTTGCAAGGAGAAACGTAAAGCACGACTGAGGTTTGCAAAACTTCATCTGAACAAACCTCAAGACAATATGGACAGATGAGATTAAAGTGGAGTTGATTGGTTATAATGCCCAGAGCCTTGTTTGTCAAAAAACAGACAGCGTATTAGCAGAAACAACTCATACCTGTACCCACTGTCAAGCATGATGGGGTTGTGGTGATGATTTGGATTTCTTTTGCAGTCACAAGACCTGGGCACCTTGCAGTCAATGGGTCGACCTTGAACTCCTCTGCATATCAGAGTGTTCTAGAAGCAAATGTGAGGCCATCTGTCCGACAGCTAAAGCTTGGGCAAGATTACGCAATACCAAAAAATAAAAGAACAAAGGTTTTGGAATGGCCTAGACTAAGTCCTGACCTCAACTCAATTGAGCTCAACCTAATAATTCCCAAAAATCCCAATGAACTGAAGCAATGTTGTAAAGAAGAATGGACCAAAATGATGTGAGAGACTGATAAAGTCATACAGGAAATTATTACTTCAAGTTATTGCTGGAAAAGGTGGATCTACAGTACAAGCTAGGGGGGTATTTAGGATTTCCCACATGATTATTAGTATTACTGTTAAACAAATAATGACATGATACTGTAAAACGAAGTTATTTGTTGTTCGTCTGAGACCCACTATAATCAAAAGATTTTTATTATGTTGCTGTACACAAAAAACTGAGAATTAAAGAAGGGTCACTAACTTTTACTCATGACTGTATATAGGCCATTTCCTGAGTGAGCACAAAGTACATATGTGTCATGTTTATCTGGTACTGTTGAAGAGCATGAGCCTTTCAATATAGCCTATAGAAATCTGGGGTGATGAACCATAGGAAGTTCCCATATAAAAAATGCGGAAGAGCTGAGGAAGAAAGAGAGAGAGAGAGAAGGATAGGAAAGCTTATATACTGTAGTGAAACACAAATATTAGAAAGCACCAATATATAAGTGCCTTTAAATTGGTTAATGCAAAATCTCTCTCTCTCTCTCTCTCTCTCTCTCTCTCTTTCTCTCCTTACTTTCAATCTGGTCCAGTCCAGATGCACACTTTCATCACTAGCCTTGGTCCTGGAAAGTAACAATTACAGCCCTTTAGAAAAAGAGATGGTGTGGGTAATTTTTGTCTAATTACAGCAAAAGAGAGAGAGAGGGAAAAAGAAGTTATAAATGACCTGAGTGATATAAATAGTCAGGTAGAGAATAGGAAAAGGGAGGGTAGGCTTAGGGCTGCATTTGGTGCTGGGTGCGGAAGTGCACTCCCACACACACACACACACACACACACACACTGCACCTGAGCACTGCGTCTTATCACAGCTACCTGGAAGGATTTAAGCCTTGGCTGAGCTCTGGGACATGTCACACACACACACACACACACGCACACACACACGCTAGGTAACAGAGAACAGCTGGAGGAGGCCAGACATCCCATTCATAACCTCACAGCCTGGATCCTAATGTGAGAGAGAGAGAGAGAAAGCTTAAAGGAAAACTTTTACCCTTCATCTTAAAAAAAAAAAAAAAAATTCAATGACCTGTTGCCTGCATTTGAACCCTGCACTTCAGACCTGTCTCTTCGCTTTACTCTACCTGTCACTAGCTTTCTTATGTTTCTACCTGCACCACATAATATCCATGTCCTCCATCTTTAGCGCTCTTTCCTTACTATCCATCATCTTCAAGTTTCACATGTTCTCCCCATGTCCATGTGAGTTTTAGCTGGGTTTTCTCCTTAAAACATACCGTTGGGTGTGTGAATGGATTTTTACTTGTCCCTATGTGTGAATGTGTGTGCTTGGTGGCACCATGATGGTCTAGCACCATGGTCTACACACTGTACTACCATCTCACACCCTGTCTTCCAACAACAGGCTCCAGATTCACCATGACCCTCACCAGAATAAAGCTCTGATCACTGTAGATTCACGCTTATCCAGAGCGACTTACAGTACACTTATCTCATTACACATATAAGCTGTTGTGTTTTAAGGGCTTTGCTCAAAGGTCTCAAGCAGCTTGGTGGTGCTGGGGTTTGAGGCTGGGGTTTCTGATGACTCGTCCAACACATTTACAACTGAGCTACTCATGTACGTAAATGAATAAATGAAATGAATGGACATTTGTCATTTTAGTTCTTTATTGATCTTTAAGCACCACCTTTTTGATTCTCACTTTGTTATTCTGTGATATACATCACGGTGCTACCCACGTTACTCTCTCATCTGTTAGCTTCAGGGTCGTCTCACTACTCTCAGTATTACATGTTATGCCATTATGCACAGACTCAGTCAGTGTCACTTTCATGCTCTTCCTACTGTAGCACAATTACTAATATTTGTCACACATAAAATAGCACGTCAAGGTTTCACTGCATTTTACTTATTAGTATTATCCATGTATGCCTTTTAATTTTTTGATATTACTTGTGACTTATCTGCTTTATTCATATGTTTGTTATATATCTTGTAGTTTTTTGTTGTTAGCATTGCAGTTCTCACATTACCCTGTGTATAAGATGTACAACGTGAAATCACATCTACAACCGGTCTTTGTGTTACTCCATCCATCCATCCATCCATCCATCCATCATTACATAGGAAAATTGAAGCAAATCTTCAAATTTCAACATACTGTAGGTAATGGTGGCATCAATCAGTTTCACACATGCACAATGCATAGTCTTCTGAAGCTAATTGTTTGGAATATTGCTGAGAACCTCCTGAATCTGTGCCTCCAAGTCCTCCGGTGTGTCCTCCTGAAGTCCAGATCTCATTTCATGCATTTTTTTCCTATGGAGCTAAGCAAAGAAGGTGGTGTACAGGCCAAAGCCTTGCACAGTGGAGAACTTGGAGGAATGCATTGAGAATTATATAATAAAGTTATTGATTGATTGATTGATTGATTAGGATAAGCTTTCTTTCTCTAGGGAAATTCCTAATATTCCTAAGTTCATTGAATCCTGTGGGACCCAACATGCAACAAAATGCTCACGATGTACCTGAAGCATGGCATGGAACATTTACCTTATTAATTCCTTCAGCTTCAGAAGTGTACAATTTTTTTTTTTTTTTAATAAGTTAGAAATATATACTTTATTATAAATTTTTAATGCCAAGTTACTTTTCCTACAATAAGTCTTAGAATTATTCTTTTATTACCTTTTGGCTTTTTAGTAGCATCTTCTTTCTTTCTTCTAATGATTTTTTTGCACTTTCTACTTATAATTTGTCCTTGATTTTTTTTTTTTAGCAAGGACTCCACTTTTCTCTCTTTAGCATCTTCTTTTATACTTCATTTTTACTTAATGTTTTGTAATTGCACTCTTTCACTTCTTCCAACCACTTGAACATTGTGTTATTGTGTTATCAGTTTAATTGTCCAACTGAGGGGGGGGGGGGGGGGGGATTTTTTTGCCCCCCCCAAAACCCCGGGCCC